>NRDX01000029.1:90275-107347 GCA_004125185.1 Entelexis vaccinii | reverse complement strand
GGGCCAAAAACATTAGGCAAAAAAACTCAAAAAAAATAAGAAGGAAGCAAAAAAAAATGGGGGGGGGGAGGTGGTGGAAATAAATAGTGGTGGGGCGTTCATGGCTCCGTTATCATCAGCCCTCACACACGGCCAGGCGCAGGCGCTTCACCAACGGCCTTCTCGAAGTCGTACTCAATACCCATCTGGGCCGGGTCGTAGCCGTTCTCAGCCAAATAGTTCCTGAACCGGATATCCTCGAGCGCAATCGTCTCCTGGCTGAGCTCGGGAATGAACGCCGACAGAATCGCTGCGAACACACACAGTGCGCTCGACACATACAGCAGCACAGTCTGCGCTTTGAACGCGCTCAACCCACCGTACTGGTCCGCAATCGCCGGGAACACATAGCCGCCAACAAACGCACCGATCTTGCCCATGGCCGCGGCAATGCCGTAGTAGCGGCCGCGGATGGCCGTGGCCGACGACTTCGAGCACACAAGTCCGATGTTATCACCGGGACCGAACTCGCCCAGCGTCATGAAGATGCCGTATGCAACGATGAAGGGGCCAATGTGCTTGCGCAGGCTATCGTACTGCGCGGCAAGGATAAAGCCGACAATGCCCTGCAGCAGAGTACCGACGGCCAGCGTGAGGCGCGCGCCAAAGTAGTCACTGCTTAGGCCGCCGAGGAACGAGCCGGGAATGTAGAACACGTTGAACAGGATGTTCCAGCCAAACGTAGTCTTCAGGTTCGCCGTGCCGTCTGCGTTGGTGGGCACGACGCTGTCAATGATCTGCGACGAGTAGATGCCCCACGAGTAGGCGCAGAAGTCGTAGATGAACCAGATCAGGCTCACGAGACACAGGCGCGGGCCGTAGCGCTTGATGATGAGCAGCCACGGCGTGCGCGCGCGCTTGAAGTTGTTCTGCTGGAACTCCTCGTTCTCCTTGAACTTGAGGCGCAAGTAAAACAGGATCATGGGCGGAATGGCGCCCAGTCCCATGAGCAGGCGCCACGCCGTGCCGAGGCCATGCGAGTCTCCGACCTTTGCGTACTTCGGCACATCGCAGATATACAACAGGATCCACGCCACGAGCGTGCTTGTGACAAAGCCCATGTCGATCATGAAGTTTGTGAACCAAATGAACCAGCGGTTGCGCGTGCCAGCGCCCAGCTTCTGGCTTGTTTCTGCGCACGCAACCGAGCCGGCCGGGTACTCGCCGCCAATGCCGATACCGAGCATGGCACGCCAAACCGTGAGGTTGGCCAGCATTCCGCCAGGCTTCTGCGGCGCGCCGACGCCCCACGAGCCCGCACACAGAATGGAGAACACGATGAGGATGGTCGTGGAGATCATCATGCCGGCCTTGCGCGAGTAGTGGTCAGCCAGCAACCCGAACGAGAGCTGGCCCACAACGGTGCCGGCAAATGCAATTGCGGCAATGTTCTGCAGCGCGGCCGACTTCGAGTACTCGTCCTTGGGGTAGATCGTCTTGATCATGGTGATGACCATGCCCACGCCGTTGTTCACGTAGCCGTCGCTGAACAGGCCCGCGCCCGTCGCCACCACGGCCCAGTACTCGCCAATCCCGCCGTTCGACCGCTTATTCCCGTTCTCAACCGGCTTGTCCTCCGTGGATGAGGCGTCGAAGTCGGACTCGGCGTCCACGCGCCCGAGCTGCTCCGTGTAGATGGGCGAGTCCGGGTGCGTATCGCTGAGGCTCTTTGTCGTGATCTTTGTGGACTCAGCGCCCTTTTTGGACTTGATGCTCGGGTCCGGCGACGACGCAACGGGGCCCTGCCCGGCGTGCTTATTGCCCATCCAGCCGGGGATGGCGGTCTCCCGGCCTAGCATCTTGAAATACTCCGCGACATAGTTTTTCGTCATTTCCTCCAAAACCCGCAGATTCGAAGCTTGGAAAAGAAAAAAAAAAAATAGCACCGGATTTAATTTTCCAAGATGGCGCACCCTGATCTTATATATGCGCTTCAGCTGCGCGTGCGCAGCTGCGCGCCTATCTCCGTAATAGTAGCCGCTGGTCAGCCCAGAATGCACCACGTGCTAGAGGGAGGGGGAGGGAAGCGGGAGCATGACGGGGTAAGCAGTTTTTTAGTCTAGGGTCCGGGCGCGGGTTCGCCGTATTGCGCAATCTGCAGGGTTTGGACGCAGGCACCCGCATAAAACTGCGATTCTGAGGGCGCTGATTCGCCGAGCCGGCTAATTAGACGCACGCTCAAGGGTTAGTTGCAAAGACCTCCCAGGCCGCGGTGACTCAGCGAGGGGGCCGAGCAGGGGCGCCGACGCTGCTCGTCGCTAATCACAGAGCCGCATGCCTGCTTAACTAAGCGGCTCTTACGCAGTTTGCTACGAACGAGCTGCCCGCTCAGATTTTTTTCATGCATATGTGAGTTCGGTCTCGAGATTCCCGCGAGGCGCCGCGACGCGACCCCACCAGCTCATCGCCTCGAAAACCGCACTTAGCGCTGCTCCCACGCAAAGCGGGGCTCGTGCGGAGCTCGCGCGCATGGTAAGGGTGCCTCCTATCGCCGAGCACGTGGGCCCTATCAGCGCTATCACATGGAGCACGCCGGGCCCGTATCTTGGGGGGGGGGGGGAGAGGCAGGTGCCCTGGCTTGGGGCTGCACGCGATGAGTGCAGCAACCCCTACCTGCATACAGCACCCGCGACCCGCATGCAGCAGCGCCCTAGCCGCGTCGGTATGGAATTCGAATTCGATTCTCATGCTTTGCGCTCTGACCCATACCGCAACCAAATTCACAGCGCAGCGTCGGACAATATGTATGCCTGACCTGAGAAAATCATTTGCGTGGGCAAACGACGCCAGCAATAAAATAAAAAGAAGTCCACGATCCCCAAGCCTTGGCGCTGCTCACCCTTCGCCCCCCCGCAGCTCTGTCTGGATCAAAATGCGCGCTGACGTGCGCTGACGCGGCAAGCTGACGATGATGAGCACGGCTCATTTACATTTAGGCATGCGTTTTTCAGCGCAGGACAAGAGGCAAGGTCTGGGCTAGGGCCTGCGCAGTCTCATGCGCAGAGGGTTTGGAGGACCCACGTGCAAGCGATTAATAGGCCCTAGGTGCGAATGCAAGTAAGTGCCTTAGCGATGGTGTGTCTAAGGCACAAAAAGACATCTTAGGGCTGAGCGCAGGGTGGTGTTTCTTAGATCCGGAAAATGTGCCGTAGGTGGGTGCCACGGGCGCCGCAATTTCTCCGACGCAAGCCGCCCCTGCGCGGTTGCACCTTGGTGATTGCAGCCCCGTTGGGCTGCTGCGCCCACGGCTGCGGCTATTGACTTCCGGTAGTCGATGCCGTAGCCATTGCACGCCGCCCCGTATCGGCGGCGTGCCGATTAGCTGCTGATTAGGATAAGCGTGACTAGATTAGACAAGATTAGATAGGAGAAAGCAACCAAAGTGTACGAAAAGCAGGTGCAGTACGCAGCGGGCCTTAAGCGATGCAGCCATCGCCGTCGCCACCGCCAGCGCTATCGCTACCGCTTGCGCTTGCGCAGCGCGCTACAAAAAGGAGAAAGAAAAGAAAAGAAAAAGAAAAAGAAAAAGAAAAAGAAAAAAGATCAGCAAAGTACATTAAATCGTCGAATAAATAAAGAGCTGGAAAGGGATTGGGCCAGGCGTTCTGGGGCCGCCGTACTGGATCGTTGGTTGGTTGGTTGGTTGGGAGGAGTAGTCCAGTGTGCGGCCCTTAGTCGAATTGAGCGGTCATCTTTGCCGGAAAGTAGAGCTAGAGATTCGAATCTGGTATAAGGGTCTTCTTGAATTGTCACTGAATTGGCACCGAATTGGCACGGAGGCAGCACTGAATTGGGAACTGAATTGGGAACTGAATTGGTACTTAATCGGCAGCGATAGTCACTGATTTCGTCATCGGTCGGTCGGCATGCGATAAATTGCGGTAGATTGTCCGTGAATGAACTTATCGTTGCACTGAATGCAGCGAATCGCCGCCGATCAGGTCTTTGGGCTTGAATGCCGTGTATAAGGCTTTGAAGTTGGGCCATGCGGTGCCATCTGGCACCAAAATGCACATGGTTTCTGAACGAGTAAGTCCTCGACGGCTGGCCACTGAATTGAGGTTTCTAAACAGGGCCGAGCGTTGCCATTGATTCCGCACAGGGTCACAAAAAAAAAACATTTGGTGTATCACGCCTCGTCCTCCTCGTAAATCGGGTTGGCCGCCTGCGTGAACGAGTGCACGCGGCTCATAGAGCGCGAGAGCTGCGGGGACCCCAAAGGCGGCGTAGTCAATGGCGAGCTAAGGGGCGACACAACTGAGCGCCGCAGCCCGAAGTCGCTGCGCGACCGCGACCGGCCCGGCGACGCATAGCCATCATCGTTCACGTTGTCGCGCACGGCGTCGCTTGCGTCTGCCGGGTCCGGGCGGAACTGCGCGTAGAAGCCGATGCCGACGGGTCCCGCGTACTTCGGGGACGAGGCATTGGAGCCGGACGGGGCCGCGGCCGCATGCTCGACGGCGGCCTCCTCGCCCTCCGTGAAGCCGACGTAGTCGCTGTCGTCGTCGCTGCTCGGGATGCTGGACTCGTTCTTCCACTCGAGCTCCTCGTCGTCAACATCCTCGTCAGTTTCGGGCGCTGAGGCCTCGAGCGACGGCGGCGAGGACTCGGCCGGCGGCTTCTCGTCGAACCGCAGCTGCTTGCGCGCCCACAGCCCGTTCCAGTCTGCTGATGCGGCACGGTTGGCGGCGGCGGCACGGTCGGCGGCGGCACGGTCGGCAGCAAGCTCAGGCCGCGCGGCCGCCGCAGCCGCGGCTGCCGATGCGCGGCGGCGGCGCGGGAACACTTCGAGGTACACGGCGACCTGCGACAGCACGAAACCGAGGAGGAAGCCCGAGAGCATGGCCAGGCTCAGCGCGACGACGAGCGGCGCCAGAAACAGGCGCCACGCGCGGCGCACAAAGCGCAGCACAAGCGTCTTCGTCTTGCGCGCGGGCCGCGCGACGAGCCAGACGAGCGCGGCGTGCACGGCCGCGACGACGTGCGCCGCAAGCTGGTGCAGGCCGCCGGGGATTGCTAGAACTAGGGCCTGCATTTGCGCGACTGAATTCGCGCCACAAATACGCCACTGAACCGCCACGAGGTTGCGCTGGCGCCCACAAACGCCAATGGTCGAAACGCGAAGAACAGAAGCCTGGCGGGTCTGCCGAGCTGCGCACCCGCTGCAGATGAGGAGGGCCCAGTCAGGTCAGGTCAAGGGCAGCGGAAGCCGGCTGGCTCGGATTCTCGTCTTAGGCGCCGCGGTACGCTCGCCAGCCCGGCCGGCCCAAGCCGCCAGCCCAGCCGCGTGGGTGGGTGGGTGGGCCCTGCGCCGCCGCCCCTGCATGTGACCGTGCGTGACTGACGCATGTGAACTGCGCTCCGGCGCGCTCGTGCACGTCCAAACCGGCCCACATTCGACACACGCGCGCGCGGATTGTGCCCAGTTTTTGGGACATAATTGGGAGCGCGCTATGCTAAAGCCGCCAATTGTTTGAGAGCACATCTTGCAAATGCTACAGGTACATGCTACAGATACATGCTACAGAGTATAGTATGTTGCAAGGCATTACAAGACATTACAACGCATGTTACAACTCATGTTACAAGATATGTCGCACAACTAATGCCGTTCAATTCATGTTACACAGCGCTTGTCGCACAACGCATGCCACACAACGCATGCCACACAACGCTTGTCACACAACGCTTGTCACAACGCTTGTCACAACGCTTTTCACGCAACACAACAGCATGTTGCCGCCCACCGCAGGCAGCCCGTTTGCTCGACGCCCGAGTTATACTGAATTAAATTACGTCGCTGTGCACACAGCGATGCCTGAATTACGGATTACATACGGAGAGGACCTGGGGCCGGGCGCAGGCCGAGCGCAGGCCGAGCGCAGGCATAGCGCAGGCATACCGCAGGCCTAGCGCAGGCCGGCGCCGTTCGACATCGACGGCGTGAGGCCGCCAACGCCGCCGCCGGCCGTCGTCAGGTTCACGGGCAGCGTGTTCGGGTCGTACTGGCCGTCCTTGCTCTCGTAGAGGTTGCGCGGCTTCTGGCCCTTCGACATGAACTCCTCAGCCTTGTCGCCGAACGAGCGGATCGACTGCGCAACACTGCTCGTCGACTTCGTCGGCTTGATGTCGTCTTCGGGCGGCGACAGCGACGAGCTCTTCGTGCTCTTCTTGAACGGGTTCAGCTTCTCCAACCCCATCGCAGACGTGTGTGGCTAGCCAGAAAAAAAGGTTCAGGGGGGGGTCCCCTTCTCGACGCCTGCTTATCTACTTATAAACTCGCGCCCCCAGCTGTGCCGTACACGCAGGCCCCTGCCCTGCTGCTAATCTTGGGTCCCACCTAGCCAGCCTTGCCGATCACGCCTGCAGATAAGGCGCCTTAGCGCAGTAAACACCCGCCGCAGGCAGTACAGGCAGTGCAGGCAGTACAGGCAGTGCAGGCAGTACAGGCAGTGCAGACAGTGCAAAGGGGCAGCGGCTTATGGACTCAGCACGCCTCCACCCTGGCTCGGGCTTTTGTCTCCAGCGGCCTAGGCCTGGCAATGCTCGCCGTGGGCCGTCGCGATGCCGCGTGACTGCTACTGCAGCATATGATCATAATCGTCGGCC
The DNA here is from genome assembly GCA_004125185.1 of Entelexis vaccinii. NCBI lineage: Eukaryota > Fungi > Ascomycota > Dipodascomycetes > Dipodascales > Trichomonascaceae > Entelexis > Entelexis vaccinii. The sequence goes on along the minus strand of NRDX01000029.1, from coordinate 100,699 downwards.
AGGGTTTGCAGATAGCCGCCGCGCCAGCTTGATAACGGAAATCAGCAGCGCAGCATGATGCGATAGGGCACGCCATACATGCATGAAATGGACAAGCGAGCCATGCACGCGTAGCGGGCGCTTCGCGGGGCAATTGCAGGGCCTCTAACGTTCCTAAATTAATAGCATCCACATAGTCGCGCTACGTACATGCCCGCCTCGCAGGTGTCCGCCTCGCAGCTGGACCGCCTCGCAGCTGGGCCGCCGCCTGCGCCTGAAAGCCCCGGCTCGCGAACTTGTGCACGGGCTTTACGGCGATGGCCATTGGATAAGCAGATCACTAGCGTTGTGACCAAAAACCTCCTGTATTGGCCAAGCGCGTGCAGCCTTACTCCTCGCTGCTATGTACTTAATTAAGTATTCCAGTGGTACCGCCTAATGACTAGGCATTCCAGTGGTACTGCCGAGTGTCTGTATACTTTGCGTGTGATGTGCGTATGACGGCGGTACGGAGGAGAATTACCTACATGATCTGTGCATTCTCTGATCACTTTGTGTGGGCAATTCAAGTGGATAACTTGTGCGCGTAATTTATGTGGGTAATTTATGTGGGTAATTTATGTGGGTAATTTATGTGGGTAATTTATGTGGGTAATTTATGTGGGTAATTTATGTGTAAGTGGATAATCTACGTGTATACTTAGCTGCGCCGCCAAGTACATGCCTAAATGTTTCTTTTGTGTGCATTATTATGCATTGTGTGAGTACTGGATTGGAGTGCAGTACACTATGTATGGCGTACTCAATGGAAGGAGGCGGGGGGGCGGCAAACTGCGGCTAGAGGAGGCGCGCTATGTACTTGCCCCACCACGGCTCTACAAACAAGGCGCGGCCCGACGCGAGCTGTTTGCCAGCGCCGCGCCGCGTCAGCTCGTAGAGCGTCGCTTCCGCACCGCACTTTCGGCCCCTCGCGTCGAGCGGCCGCGCATGCAGCGCCACGAGCCCGGCATCAGGGTCGTCGGGCCGCGCGCCAGCGCTCGGCAGCGCGGCCTGCGCCAGATCAAGCGTCGCCGTGACGCCGATCTTGTTGGGCAGCCACGGAAACGCCGTGAAGGCCAGACACTCGTCGAACATCGTCGCGCACGCGCTGTAGAAGTACGGGCGCTGCCGCAGCTCGGCCCCGACGTGGAATATCTCCACAACCTCGCCCGTCTCCATGTTCTTGAGCGTGAGCGGGCCCTCGGCATTCAGCCGGTCGGGTCCCTTCAGCACGGCCGTGCTGAACATGTGCGCGCGGTGCAGCACCTGGAAGCGCGACTCAACCACGCGCCGCGCCTCGGACACGTCCTGGAAGCCCTGCTTGCGCAGCGCCGCCTTGTACTCGCGCACCCACGCGTGGTCGCGCAGCCGCGCCTGCTCCTGCTCGAGCTCCGCGCGCGCGCGCCGCACGCTGCGCACGCTGCCCAGCGTCCAGCCGGCCGCGCCGGCCGTGGCGACGGCGCCGCCGAACCACGCCGCGCGTCCCAGCATTGTGAGCGGCCTTAGCGCAGTGTCGTCCCAAAATAACGTTACCCAGCGGTCACTCGAGGAATAATCATAATAATGTCAGCAGCCACCGCCGCCGTTAGAAAACCCTCCACCCCACATTATTTCTTGGGAGGCGCGACAGTAGCAGCAGCAGCAGCAGCAGCAGCAGTCCACCACACCACCGCGCGTCCATGTCTTCGTCACTTACAGTTGTGCACGGCGCGCGGCGGTTCAAGGTCCCGGTGACGCCGAGCACGCTGCTTGGCCAGGTCCGCGACGAGGTGTGTGCGGGTCCGGGCGGTCTTGGATTCGACTGCGCGCAGTACGGCCTTGCGCGCCAGGGCAAAGCGCTGGACCTCACGGTGCCCGTGCGGTTTGCCGGGCTCGTGAACAACGCCAGCGTCGACCTCGTGCGCCTGAACACGGACGCGCGCGCGCCCCTGCGCGTGAAGGTCCGCGTCCCGCACGGCGCGGACTTTGTCGGCTCGTTTGCGGGCAGCGCGACCGTCGCCGATGTGGCGGCGGCCGCAGGCGTGGCCGGCGCGCCGCTCACGCTCGGCGCAGGCACACCGGCCGACCCTCAGCGCGAGCTGCGCAGCCTCGGCGCCGGCGCCGGCGGCCTCCTGTTCACCGCCCAGCCGTCCCGTACCGCGCCGCCGCCGCCACGGCAAGCATCAGCATCAGTACCAGCATCAGCATCAGCACCAGCACCAACCAAGAAACCGAGTGCATTGAGCGGCGCATCACAGCCGCTTGCCAAGAAAGACGAGCACTCCCACGCTGCAGCATCTTCAGACCCACCGGCCAGAAATGCCGTTGTTGTTACGGATCACACAGGCATAGATGCTGCTGCCGCCGACGCGGGCGACCCGCCTGAAATGGGCGTCTCGCAGTTCCGCACCTACTACTCGCATCTCAAGGCGCAGGCTGAGCCGGCCATGATCAGCAAGGAGACGCGTGAGCGCATGCGCAACGAGAAGCGGCGCCAGGTCGAGGCCTCCGTCATCCGCATCCGGCTGCCGGACCAGACGTTTTTGGAAGGTAAATTCCAGAACGGCGAGCACGGCGAGCAGGTCTACTCGTTTGTGCGCTCGTACCTGCGGCGGCCGAGCCAGCCGTTTGCGCTGCGAAACACAAACCCGGCGTTTGTCCTCGAGCCAAAGCACCATCTGCTCGACGACTGCCATTTCGGCAGCCGCGCGCTCCTGCTTTTTGAGTGGCTTTCCGCGCCGAAGACGAGCGAGCCGATTCTGAACGACGCGGCTTTGGCGTTGGCTAGGCCCGTGAAGCCCGAGTCCGAGCAGAAGGACGGCAGCAGCGGCAGCGCCAGCAGCGCTGCAATGGCCGCATCGCAACGGCCGACGCCGTCGGACGAGGCACCGGAAACGCGCAAACGCGACGCCCTTAAAAAGGCGGTCCCGAAGTGGATGCGCCTGCACAAGAGCTAGCTCCAAAAAGCCACACGAGGCTGATAGAACGCAACTCTGTAGATTGTTAAACAAAACTATTCGTCGCAGCATGCAAGCATGATCGCTTAGAAAACTAGCTTTTTGGATTGAATTGGAATTTACAACTGAGTACAGAGATCAGCTTGTGTTTACAGTTTGTAGCCTGTTCTGCAAATGTCAATGCCTGCCGCTTTGTTGCAAGTCATTGCCGCTGCCTACGGCCTCATTGAATACTGCCTCGTCATGTCATTCGTTCGTTTGTGTCGTTGTCGTTGTCGTTATCTATGTACATATAGTTAGGCGACCGCAGGCAGATCAAGCTGCTTAATTATACGTTCGTACTCTAAGTTCGCATCGCGCTCGTTTAGGCCGCTGCTTTGCGGCTTTGGCAGCTTTTGTAGCCGCGAGGCGCGGCCGGCGCGCGCTTCGACTAGGGCGTCGAGCACGCGCGCGTCTAATTGCAGGCGCTTCGTGACGACGAATTCGTAGATCAATTCCGAAGCAGCCGCCAGCTTCTGTTGGCGCAGCAGCTCGATACCCGCGCAGCGGAACAGGCCCACGGACTCGACACTAGCGGCCGTGACTGGCAGCAGCCATTCAAGCACCTCGTCGTCGGGCTGCGCGCGCCACAGTGCTGCGAGATGGTGCTGCGTGAAGGCGATGCCGAGGACTTCCTGCGGCAAGGCCAGCTTCAAAAGCAGCGCCGGGCTGCGCTGTGCCAAAGCGCTGAGACACTCGGGCGTGTACAGAGTTTCGGGCGAAACAAGGTCGAGCACGCTTGTGACTTCGGACACAGACGATGCTTTGGAAAGCACTGCCGCGTAGGCGCGCGGCGGCAAGCGCTTTACGTGGCGGCAGATCTCAATACCGGATTCGAAGCTCACGAGTTTGAGCACAGATATCCAATCACGCTCGGCGTTGCCTGCAGCGTTGCCCTCGGCGTTGCCCTCGGCGTTGCCCTCAGTGTTGCCCTCAGTGTTGCCCTCAGCATTGGGATTCGCATTGCCCACAGTGTTGTCCTCGCCGTTGCTAGCGCGCGCGACCTCGATGGCGAGATCCTCGAGCGTAGCGCGCGATGGGTCGTTAATGCAAGCGTGCCACTTCTCGCGGACCTGTGCTGCATCAAACAGCGCCGGCGACGAAGCCAGCAAGCTATTCACGGCGCTCACAAGGCTTTGCAGGCGCTTGCTGATAGCGCGGCGCTGCGGAAACAGCGTGGCTTTGTGCAAGGGCCGCGGGAGCCTCAGCGCCCGTAGCGCCGAATCCGTGCCGGCGAGATGGTGCAGCCAATTCACGTCGGCCGGCGCCGGCGATTGCCAGCGGTCGATCCAGTGCTGCGCGCGCGCAATGTTGCGCGCGCGTGCGTAGTGCTCGATGAACCGCCGAATGAGCAGCGGCGACACGGCCGACACGGCCGGCATAGTGGCGACCAGCGTCTCGGCCTTAGCGGCTTGATTCGCTGCGAGGTAGAGCCCCGCGCCGGTTAGCGTACTTTTGAGCGGCGGCGGCAGCGGCTTCCACAGCTCGACGGCACGGAACGGGTTCTTGGCGGCCATTGCGTGTAAGTACGCATCAATGAAGTCGCGGCTCAGGGTGTGGAGCAGGCCCTGTGCATGCGCCATGTCGCCGACAACAAGCACGGCGTCTGTAGAGCTAGTCGCGCCGCTCGCGCTCGCGCTCGCGCCCGCGCCGCTGGAACCACTGGGAGCACTAGCAGCGCTAGCAGCACTAACGGCGTGCCGCTGCAACAGCGGGAGCAGCGCAAGCACGTCGTGGCGGCTCGGCGGCAGCTGCGCAAACAGGCGCACGGCGTCCCACGTCGACGCGGCAGCCGGCTCGTTGCGCACACACACTTCGAGCACGGCGGCCGTTTTGCGCGACCACGAGCGCGTGGCGTCTCTGCGCGCGGCGTCGGCGAGCCGCAGCACGTCCTTTGTGCGCTCGCTGCGCTCGCTGCGCGGCGGCCTCACTGCGCGCGACAGGGCAGGCAGCGAGAACCGCATCGCGCCATCGTTTGTTTACCAAAAAAACGGGCCGACCACATCACCTCGCTTCCCTCCCTTCTCCCAATAAAACCAGGGTTCGCCCACGGCGGCGGTCGTCGAGGTTTGTGGTGGGTGTGTGTGTGTGTTTTAGTCTCAAGCTTGGGGGGGTGGTGGGCGGGTAAGGGCCCGCGGCGGCCAGGAGCAGTCGTCCGCCAGAAGCAGCACAGAAGCAGCAGCAGCGGCGACTCGATGACGACGCTGATTCTGCTGTCGCTGCCGTCGAGCGCGGCGCCCGGGTCGATGGGCGAGCCCGAGACGCGGCTCAAGAAGTGGATTGAGCAGGCGCTGGGCACGCAGCACGGCGTCGCGAGCGTTGCATTACCGGACCTCAAGATCGGGACGCTGGATAACCTTGTGCAGCAGAGCGAGGAGGTGGCGAAGCTGGACGCGCAGCTGCAGAACACGGTGCTGAAGGTGCACGAGTCGATCGCCGGGATCTTTGACGCAGCAGCAGCGCGCGTCGAGGCGGCCGAGAAGGTCGACGGCCGCGCCGCGTGGCAGTACCTGCAGCAGTTCGGCTGGAACACGGCCAAGTACCGGCCCGACAAGGCGATTTCGGCGCTGCTGTCGGCGCTGTCCCAGGAGGCGTCGAGCGCCGAGCAGGACCTGCGGTCGCGCATCACGACGTACCAGCAGGCGAAGAGCCGCGTGCAGGCGCTGGACCGCAAGTTCAGCGGCGACCTCACGGTGCGCGCACTCGACTCGGTTGTGCGGCCGACGGACCTTGTGCGCGACTCGCCGAACCTCGAGTCGCTGCTCGTGGTTGTGCCGGCCAGCCAGGAGAAGGACTTCTTGGCTTCGTACGAGACGGTGTCGACGATGGTGGTGCCGCGCTCGGCGCACAAAATCACTGGCGACACGACCCACGTTCTGTACAGCGTGACGGTGTTCCGCAAGTTTGCGAGCGAGTTCGAGACGAAGGCGCGCGAGCGGCGCTGGATCCTGCGCGACGCGCCGGCCGTGTCGAGCCAGCGCGACGAGCGCGAGGCCCACGAGGAGCAGCGCAAGGAGGACGCCGAGGTGCGTGCGGCGGAGCGGCGGCTGCGGGCGGAGCTCGAGAAGCTGGCGGCCGTGACGTTCAGCGACATCATCAAGGCGTGGGGCCACGTCAAGATCATCCGCGTGTTTGTGGAGAGCGTGCTGCGGTACGGGCTGCCGCCGTCGTACGTGACGGCGTCGTTTGTGCCGAAGCTGGCCGTCGAGAAGGCCGAGGCGAAGCTGCTGGACGAGTTCGGGTTCCTTGGCGGCAACGCCGTGGCCCGCGACAAGAAGGGCCGCGCCGTGTCGGACAACGCGGACCTGGCCGAGTACGCGACGCTCGTGGAGAGCGACTACCGGCCGTTTGTGATCTACACGGCGAAGCTGCCGTAGACCCATTGAGGCATGGCCCGTCTAGGCATGACCCGTCTAGGTACGACACGTCTAGGCATGATCCGTCTAGGCATGACATGCTGCGCGCCTTCTAACGATACACAAGGTCCGGACTCACCGCTGTACGACCCGCATAATCGCACATCCCAATCGAAGAACGTTTTGAACTTAGAGAGAGAAGAAACAAACACCTTGGATGGTGGCCTTCCAAACTAAGTCAACCTCGTGAGGAGACTCTCGAGAGGAACGTTTCGTCTCTAAAAGCACTGTCCCGCTCAAGTCCTGACGAGAGCTTCTGCGGCTCGTTCGAAACCCCGTCGTGCGTCGGCTTTAAAACCAATCTGGAATACTAGCCTAATCAATGTATCAAAGGTAAAACATAAAACTATGTAGAGTTCTAAAAATAGCGTGTAAAGCAACAAAACTAATTAACGAACAGATGGGAAAAAATGAAAGAAATAACGAAACAACATGTAAAACACGAGGCTGCTTAGCCGCCCGCCAGCGCGGCTCGCCAATGCGGGTAAGCTCTCCGTGGGCGTGGGTGGGTGGTGGTTTTATAGACGGCCGGCCGCGAGCAGGTCTGCACGTGATGGACGTTCCGTATCGACAAGCGCGGCGACGACGGCGGCTGCAGCCGGCCGAGGTTCTCGACGACCAGGGCCAGGAGGAGCTGGTTGCGCAGTTCGAGCGCGACGCCGCGGCGCAGCGGCGGTTCTACCGCGCCGTGTTCAGCGTCGTGCTGCTTGCGCCGAGCCCGGCGTTCGTGCTGGCGCGCCACTTCCGCGCCCACGCAAAGCTCGCCCTCACATGCCTTCTGTCGCTGTGTACGGCCGCGTACACGCTGCAGCGCGCGGAGCGGCCGCGCGCGGCCACACTGCGCTCCCTGAACATGCTGCTCGGCGCGCTCATTGCCCTGAACGCGCGGCGCCGCGTCGTGCCGTGGCAGCGCCCGGACGCGCTGTGGCTTCTGCCGGCGATTGCTGCATTCACAACCCTTGTGCTCGAGTACTGGTTTGCGCAGGTCCAAACCGAGATCCAAAGACTGCGCGGCGCGCGCTACGAACTGCGCGGTGCGTAACCCTTAATGCTCTATTATTACTCCTCCTCCTCCTCCTCCTCCTCTTCCTCGCGCTCGCGCGCGCGCGCCGCCGCCAGGGCAGGGGCAGCGCTGCCCTCTAACCCGTACACACCTAGCCCTATCTTTAACTCTTTTTGTTTTGGTGCGTGCGCATTCCACCACCACCCCTTCTTCTTCTTCTTCAGCGGCAAGCGCGGTCCCTTTTCTTGTTGGCGCCGGTTTAGTGGGCCTGTTCGTGAGCAGCGCATAGCAGTGCATGGATGGACTGTCGCGCAGCTCGAGCCGGCTCTCGGCGCGGGCGCCGAGTCGCGCCAGCACGCGTCCGGCCGCCCCGCCGCCAGCGTCGTCCTCAAACATAAAGGTTGTGGCGCGGTTCCGGCCCCACGACGCCGCCACGCCCTCCTGCGTGCGCCAGTACACGCCGCGCACCGTCGACATTGACGGCGTGCAGCAGACGTTCGCGTTCGACCATGTGTTTGGCCCGCAATCGACGCAGGAGGAGGTGTTCGAGACGGCCGTGAAGCCAACTATAGAGGGCGTGCTCGAGGGCTATAATGGCTGCGTGCTTGCGTACGGCCAGACCGGCGCCGGCAAGTCGCACACAATGATGGGCCCCGAGCCTGCGCCCGCTACGACTGCGCCGGCTACGACGTCGACGGGCCATAATAATAATAATGGTGGTTCTGCCAATAATGATATGAGCCGCGGCGCGATTCCCCGCATGGTCGAGTATCTTTTTGCCTGTCGCAATGAGGCGCACAAAATCAAGGTCGCCCACTTCGAGATCTATAACGAGAAGGTGAAGGACTTAATCGGCGACGCCAGCCAGTCGAACCTGCGCGTGCACGAAACAAACGGCGGCGGCGGCTTCTACGTGAAGGGCCTCGAGGAGGTCGAGGTCAGCACCGCCCACGAGGTATACAACGTTATGCGGCGCGGCGCGCGAAACCGCAGCGTTGCGGCTACGCATATGAACACGAGCTCGAGCCGCAGCCACTCCATCTTTTTGGTGGACGTGAGCGGGCCCGAGACGCATTCTAAGCTGCTGCTTGTCGACCTCGCAGGGTCCGAGAAAGTCGCTAAGACCGGCGCGCGCGGCCAGCTGCTGGAAGAGGCATCGAACATTAATCGCAGCTTGAGCTCGCTCGGCATGGTCGTGAACGCGCTGGCGTCAAACAGCCTTGGCGGCGCGAACAACACGGACCTCGCGCATGTGCCGTTCCGCGACTCGAAGCTCACGCGCATCTTGCAGGACTCGCTGTCGGGCAACTCGCGCACCTGCCTCATTGTGCACTGCTCGCCGGCGCTCGAGCACGCGAGCGAGACCGTAAGCACGCTGCGCTTCGGCACGCGCGCGAAGGCCGTCAAGACGCTGCCGCAGCTGAACACCGTGCTGCCCACCACCCCGGGCACGTCCGACGCAGCGGCTGCCGCCGCCGCTGCCGCTGCTGCCGCCGCTGCCGCTGCCGAGGCAGGCATGCTCGACGCGCACCGCGAGCTGAACGCGGCGCTGCAGGTCGAGCACGCGCGCCTCGCCGCAATGTGCCACCGCGTTGCGCAGAGCCGCGAGCGCAAGCACGCGCAAATCGCGGACCTCGAGCTCGCCGTGCACGGCTACGAGGCAGACGCCGAGGAGCAGGAATTACAAATTTTATCAGATGTGTGGGCGCTGCAGGCGCGGGTCGCCAGCGCCGCACGGCTGTCTATGTAGAAATTAGAGATGCAGCATTCTGTAGGCAGAGCACGGAGCGCACGTCGATTGTGTGCCGCAGCGCAAACAGCAGCGGCAGCAGATGCAGTAGCGCGCGGTCCGACGGGTCCGAAATCCACCCTTCTACGGGGATCCCGTTCGCCTGCTGGTATACGTAGCTAATCGCCGAGTTATCAACAAGCATTACGCGCGCAAGATCCTCGCCCAACACCGTCAGGTCCTTGATGTACCCGCCGCTGCCGCTGCTGTCGGGAATGCAGTCTGTGCGGTAGTACCGGCGCTTGAACGCTTGATAAATGCCAAGGTCGCGCTCAAGCAGGTCGATGACGGGGTCCGCGTACTCCTGCACGCTGGCCGTGAAGATCGCCACGTCGTACCACTGCAGCACCGCCTGCAGAAAGTCGATGCAGTGCGGCCGCTTCGCCACGTAATAAAACGAGCTGACTTGTGTGTTCTTGAGATGCACTTCGACCATCTGGCTCGGCCCCAGACTGCTGCTGCCCCGCGTCATCGAGTGGATAAGCGTCTCGTCCAGGTCCAACACCAGCGTCTTGCGCTTCGCCGCAATGAGCATGCGCGGAATGGGGGGCAGTGCCGTCGACGACGTCTGCCGGTGTTTTCTCCGCTCGGCGTTGCGCGCCTTGCGCCGCGCCTCTTTCGACTCGCGTACGAGGAACGGCATGAGCAGCCCAAGAAGCCGCCACACAATCCCGAGCCGTGTGGGCGTTTCAGCAGCGCTCGTGTCGGCCTCCTTCGTCTTGCGCACGCGCCGCCGCTCGTCGCCCTTCTTGGTTGTTGTTGGTTGTGTTGTTGATGTTGTTGTGGTTGATGTTGTTGTGGTTGCCGACGCCGGGGGCGGCCGTCGCGCCCGCGCTACTGCCTTCTCATCCTCCACTATTGGCGCGTCTGCACTACGCCGCGCGCTCCGCGCGCTGCGCCTGCCTTCATTCTTATCTGCAGCAGCAGGCCGTGGCGGTGAGCTACGATAGCTTAGCGAAGAGGCCAAGTACCGCAGCGAGTTCATCACTTGCTCATAGCACAGAGCTAAGCTGCAACACACGCCGAGTCCAACACTTGGGATCCAATTCGAATCCTCCGTCGCTCTATGCTGGTTTTGTAGCAGTCGAGCGTGCCACAAATAAGGCTCACCGGCATGAGGCGTGCGCGCGCCTTTTTATGTAAAAGTCCCAAGCCCAGCCCCCACCCCACACCCGAACCCCTACATCGAGCACCACATGAACCTTCTGTGCATGTGATGGGGG
>NRDX01000029.1:61434-90265 GCA_004125185.1 Entelexis vaccinii | reverse complement strand
TTTTTTTTAAAAACCCCCCCCCCCCCCCCCCCCCCCCCCCCCCACCCCCCCCCCCGGGCCCCCAAGAGACCTTTTGGGATTGGGGGGGGGGGGGGGGGGGGGAATGGCGCTGGCGTCGGCCAGAGCCCGCCCGCTCTTTCGCCGCGCTTGGCGCCAGAAATAAGAACGCGCCGTGCGTCAAAGCTCGCTATTTAGGACCGAGCACCTTCGATTTGTAGCCGGGCTCTGCTCTGCACACTACGAATGTAAAAATTCTTTGCAAATCACAGGCCACCGCCGATGCTTGCTAAGACTTGTCGCTTACTGCGAAAATGCGGTCCACGTGGTGGGCCCATGTGCGCAGCGGAAAATTAACCTGCTGCAACGAGCAACCATTCTTTTTAGCAAGCAAAAATAGTCGGCCTAAAATCAAAACCACGGTCCAGATTGCACGCCTGGCTGCGATGCTCCGTGTGCTGGCGCGGCCTACCGAGGAACGCCACCGCATGCAGCTCGTTTATTTATTTACCTATTTATTAATCCTGTTGTTGGCTACTCAGACTCCCAATTTGGGGCAGGGCTATACTCTTGTTGGCCTTTGTGGGCAAAATTGAGTACGAGCTCTGCGTGGAATATATTTCGAAGTTCCTTTTATTATAATTATTGGTTTTCTTCGATATTTATTTTTGGTTTTGGTTTTGGCTTTGGTTTTGGTATTATTTTATTTTATTTTATTTTAAATATAATTGTGCTTTTTGTAGGAGCCCGGCCCAAAGTCCGGAGTGCCTCCCAGGTATCCAAAGACGTCGCCAACATAGTTCTGCGCGGCGAACGTGCCGTTTTCGTGTGTGCCGGTCCGGTACGTCGAGTTCCAGTTCTTTAGAACATCGTTAATGAATGGAGCGCCTGCTTTGTAGATGTTCTCGACGGCAATATCGAATCCACCCAAGTCCTTGTGCAAGAAGAAGTCGAGCTGGTCCATTCCGGGCGACGCGCGGTCGAAGTCCGACGCCGTGCGCATAAGCACCCAGCGAGAATAGTCCGTGAGCCCAAACTTCGCGCCGCGCAGCGCCGCCTCGAGCACGGCCGTGTCCTCCTGCGCGCTCATGCAGTAGTTGGCCGTGCCATTCGTGAACACACTCGTGATATTTCCAAACGCCTCGGCCAGCGTGAAGCCTGCATAGTACTGATCGGACGTCGCTGTGTCGCACTTCACAACTGACGGCGGCAGGTTTGCTGGGCCGTAGTCGTACTTCGCCCGCGTGCGCTGCGCCTCGGCGGCATCTGACAGGTTCGCAGTGGACGCAAGCTCAGCCGCACGGTCCCGCAGCTTCTCATTCAGCTCAAGCACCTCAGTGCCGTACCAGTTTCCGGGAGCCTGCTCCGGTGCATCGGTGCCATAAGTCCAGTATCCACTCGACCAGTTCTGCGGCAGGCTGCGCGGGTCCATTTCATACTGCAGGCCCACAGACACGGCAAATCGAGAAAACGCCGCCGACCCTAGCGTGCCGTAGTATGGATTCACACCAGCAATGCCGGCAATTAGGAAGTATGTCTGCGTCAAGTTGAACTCGGGGCTCGTGAGAAAGGCTGTCACCGTCGAGGCGGCATTCACCTCGCTTTCTCCCGTCACTATGTTGCACAGCTCGTAGTCCTCAGTGCAGTACACGTAGGGAAACAAGGGCGACAGCCCCGGAATCGTGATGTTATGGGTGAAGTCGATGTGCTCGTGCCAGACCCGCATCTCGGGATCGAACAGGCTCACAATGACTGCCTTCGGCTCAATAGCGTCATCGAACTTGAAGATTTCGTGGTGGCCAGGCTCGCTCGCTGCGCGACGGGACTTCTGGTGTCGCGGTTTATAGCCCTCGACACAGGCGAGGCCACATGCAAGCGCAAGTGAGGCAGATAGAAGCGTCATGCACGATGGGGTTGTTGAATCAAACCTGATCTGCGGGGCAACACCAGCGCTTTATATCTTTGTTTGTTCTTCAGGCACGGGATCGGCGCCTAAATAGCCGTGAAGCTACATGCATGCACTCATATGCAGGCAACAACCACTGCGCGGTATATTTATTTTGGGGCCGAGGGGAACAACAGGGTGAGGAGATCGAAAGCGTCCGCTTTTGGTCTCTTTTTTTTTCTGATTAATGCTTCAAGGTCTTATCTCTCGGGCTGCATCCGAACTGCCTTTCATATCTTCTTGTTTTTTTCTGCCCAGGTTTGAGCAGTGACGGCTGCGCCGCGCAGAATCGGAATCGTCTGAGGCTGAATCTGCACCGCCAGCACTTTTTGCTGCTCTGCCGAGCCAGCGGCAAAAAAGGTCCAAGCGCACGTCGCAGCTGTGTATACCGCGCATTATCGTCGAATCATTGACCTGCAGCCAACCCTCAATATCCTGCGTCTGAGACTTGGACCCTTGCCTGCCAGTATGCGACCGAGCGCCATTCGTCATCTAGTAGGTCCGGATCCGTCAATGCGGATCTTCAAAGTACGATCCACCTAAATCCAGCACTAAGGATAAGTCCCAATTTGCGGGGCCGCGGGCCTGGACATTTGCCTCAGCGCGCTACGGATTTTGAACACCGAGGAAGACCTAAGAAGTTTATGTATGGCTCGAGACGCTCTCGACAGAGCACTGAACCCTGGCCCAACTTTTTTGGCCTTCAAGATTGTGCACCTCGAATAGGCACACGCACGCACTCACACAGGCCAGTAAGCGGAGGCCTAAGATAGGGTTTGCAGATAAGCGCCATCGTAGAGTGCCATATTAGCAACACCCTTTGCAGCATTTATTTACAAAACATAAAGATAAAGATAAGAACCAAGTCACTTGACAGGGAACGGCTTCAGAGCCAGAATCCCCCCACCCCTCCACCGGACTCGTACGTCATAGCTGTATTTGCCGAGGACCGATTTAATTGCGCCCGCACCTGACGATCAACACCAAATAAAAATTAAAAATCAAATAGGCAGGTTTGTAGCCGGACTCGACCGTGAAATTTTTAGCTTAGAGCCATACAGCTACAGGCCTCAAGCTCGGGCTCAATCTATAGACCTATTACTGCTATTAGTTACTACTACTACTAGTAATGGCTAAGCAGAGGAACCCTTTTTTCAAGGCCCACCACCACCACCACTATAATAATAATAAACATTTCACTGGCAGCTACTAACCACGAAATAAATAATGCCGGCACCGCAGTCTCTGCTTTTTAGGGCCGAGCAGCTACCGCATTATATAAATCGCAGAACAAGGTCCGATGTTCTGCGAGTGTACCGGCGGCTGCATCGCGCATTGAGCCGGATCGAGGATGCACTAGCCTCATCGCACCTCAAGCAGCGGGCGCAGCACTCGTTCGCTGCGTACAAATATGTCACGGACCCGCGCAAGATCCGGGCGCTGCTAGCTCAGGTCGAGCAGCGCGAGCTGTCGTGCGCCGAAGGGGCGGCTCAATTCCAGTCGAAACAGCTGCAAAAGGCTTTGGACATGGCGTTCACTACCTACAAGGTGAAGGAGACGCCATTGAAGCGAGTACTTGTGGACCCGCCAAAAATGTGTGATCACAAAGCGCTCGTATACAGACTGAACAACATCCAGATGCCATCGGCGCGCACGTTTGCCGAGCACGCGAAGCAGAGGCAGGAGAACAAAGAAGCGCGGCTGCGGGGCGGCGGCGAGCCGTTCTGGGTACTCACGCACCTCTTGCGCTCGAACAATATCCGCACTGGAGCGAACGGGCGCAAGCTGGTCTTTGAGCCCGAGGACTGTAATACAAGCATACTCACCGTGTTTGGCGCGCCCGTGGCCGCGAGCCGGCAGGCGAACATTCTGCGCTCTTTGTACAGCACGTTACTGCGCGATGCGCCGCGCCCAGTGCACCCGGACGTCATGCAGCATCTTGAAACGCTTCTTGCGTCGCATGTGTGTCCACGCCCGTACCGCCGGCGCCTGCAGCAATGCGCGCAGAACTTGTGGAGCGTAGACGCCGAGGGACAAGTGTATAGTTTGGACGCTCATCATATTCTGGCGATGCCGGAGCTGTCTGCACGGCCCGCAGCATAGGCTCCCGCAGCATAGGCTCCCGCAGCATGCAAACCAAACTAACAAAATTCGAAACCACGTTAACCGCGCAGAGGGCAGAGCGTGTGTCAAAAAAGCCGTGTTTTTCTTTCATTATTTATTATTTACAGAAGTGGTGAGTGCGCGCACAGTTATCACAAAAAGTTCGCTAAGAGACGCGTAGCGAGTGGTCTACCCTAGGCCTGGAACCGCCACACCAAAGCCACCAAAGCCACCACAGCTCACAGCTCGAAGCTCGAAGCTCGCTTCGCAATTAGCGTTCATGGAGTATGTCTTGGACCCGCCGTTGTGCGCCGAAACAGACCTGCAGTGCATGCGCATGCGCGCGCGTCTCGACGTCTCGAGTGGGGACGCCTCGCTAACACCAACGGCCGTGCAGTGGGTTCTGAAGGTGCGTGTTAAGGCGAACGGCGCGGCGCTTGCGTTCGATATGATGGAAAACCTGTTGCGCTGCTTCGTGCGCGGCGCGTTCATGGAGCGCTGGACGAAGGAAAACGATGCGCCCATGTACGAGCAGGAGAGTACGGGGTTCACGGCCGTGTTCCCGCGCGGCAGTGCGTTTCCGCCGGCCACAGCGAACCGTAGGCAGGTCAGGGAGATGCACATTATGCTGGAGTACGCGCTAAACGCGGGCGCGGCTGCCGCGCACGCGGATCCAAGCGCGCTGTTCGACGACACGCTGGGACTGGCCGACTACGGTTTCAGCGTCTGGATGCAGTCGGCCGAGCAAATTGCGCCGGCCGTATTCACGTCGAAGTACCGGCGCATTGCGTCGATGCAGCCGTATTTCCGGCCGCTAAAACTCGCGCTCGGATTGGATCGCGACAGCACCGTGCTCGAGCAGATAGCCGAGCGTGCCGTTGTCGGCCATGCGCGACCCCATTTGCGTCAGCGTGCGCGTCCGCGTCCGCATGCGCGTCAGCACCCGCGTCCGCGACGCGGTTCGCTGGCCCCGGTGATTTTGGCCAACATCGAGCCGTCGCTCGTGCAGATGTCCATGACTGGCGGCGCAACCGACCCGCACGCAGATCCGCACGCAGATCCGCATGTAGATCCGCCCGACATTTGGCAAACGTCAGGGCAGTTTTTCCGCCCTGCGCCCTTCGAGAGCCGCCGCTTTGTCGTGTTGACAGGCGACGGCGACGAAGTGCATGAATGCGTATTTCTAAGCCAGCTACTAAAGCAAGCCTAGAGCAGGCAGGCATGCCCCCCCCCCCCTTCCCCGACCCCTTGATACCCTTGCTTTTTGGCGGCGCCGATGCCGATGCCGCTTGTACTGCTGTTGCGGATGCCGTTCAACCGCCGCTCGCAAATTCCAAACCGCACACCGCCCATTTTTCGGTGCCGCATATGCGGGCGTGACGCACCCATGGCGCACGGTAGCCGGCGCTATTATTAATTACATACCGGCCAGGCCTCCTTGCACATACATATAGCATTTATCCGGGGATCATCTGCCCTCTAGCGGCTACATGCATGCTTTTTTTTTCTTGCTTGGGCAAGGGCAGCCCCCGACGGTTAATCCTTTAAAAATCCGGGGTACCCCGCATGACCTTAACGTCGCCCCACAAGCGCCGTAATTAGACCATGTCGAACATCGGAGTGTTCACGAACCCGAAGCACGAGCTTTATGTGGCGCCCTGCGCCGACGTCGGTGAGCCTGGCCCCGACGACTGCACGATCCACATCGTCGCTACCGGCATCTGCGGCAGCGACGTGCACTTCCAGAAGGACGGCGCCATCGGCGACGCCGTCGTGCGCGGAGAGCAGATTCTGGGACACGAGAGCGCCGGCGTCATTGTGAAGGTCGGCTCGAACGTCGACCACTTGAAGGTCGGCGACCGCGTTGCCGTCGAGCCCGGCGAGAGCTGTGGCAAATGCGAGCTTTGCCTTTCCGGCGCTTACAACGGCTGCCCGGAGGTGAAGTTCAAGAGCACGCCGCCGTACGACGGCCTGCTCCGCCGCTACGTGAACCACCCGGCGCGCCTCTGCCACAACATCCACAACCTCTCGTTTGAGGAAGGTGCGCTGCTCGAGCCCATCAGCGTCGGCCTCGCCGGCGTCGAGCAGAGCGGCCTCAAGCTCGGCGACCCGACGCTCGTGGCTGGCGCCGGCCCTATCGGCATCATCAGCGCCCTCCTCGCCAAGGCCTCCGGTGCGGCGCCGCTCGCCATCACGGACCTGAACCCGGCGCGTCTCGAGCTGGCCAAGAAGCTTGTTCCTGGTATCCACACCGTGCTTGCCGACCGTAACGACAAGCCCCAGGACGTGGCCAAGCGCGTTATCGACGCGCTCGGCGGCAAGGCCCGCATTGCGCTCGAGTGCACGGGCTTCGAGTCCTCGATTGCCACGGCCATCTTCTCGCTGAAGTTCCGTGGCGTGTGCGAGATCATTGGCGTTGGAAAGGACGAAATCACCATCCCGTTCATGCACGCCAGCTTCAACGAGATGACCATCAAGGGCCTCTTCCGTTACACAAACACTTGGCCCCGTGGTATTCGTCTCATCGAGGACGGCGTCATCGACGTGAAGAAGCTTGTTTCTTTCAAGTACCCGATCGACGATGCGCCTGAGGCTTTCGCGAAGGCCGCCGATCCGAAGTCCACGGGTATTAAGACGATGATCGTTGACGAGGTCTAAACATGTGGCCTCGTGGGTCGTTTCATCGTGAAACAGACGCGTACACAAACGCTTTCCAAAACCAAAACTAAAAACATAAAGTGTAACATTCACTCAGCGTGCCATTTTCTGAACACGAATCGAAAATGAGGGCGTCTTTTTTTTTCTTTTTCTCAAATAAGGTTATATGAAAGTTACAAATGTCTATTTCCATTCCATGTCTGAGATAAATTAGCAGTTCCTGAATATTTGATAACAAAAGAGCGCACTTCAACCGCACAAATAAGTCGTCGCAAAGCAATTAATTCCAATGTGGAGCTTCCGCAGCCTTACTCTGGCTGATAGCGCCTCTGCCTTTATACAAATAGAGGAAACACACATGAACGCGCCGCCGGAGTCCAACCAATTGCTCCAAAAGGGACACCCAACTTACGGATCCGTACTTGGAGAAGTGGCTCCCTCAAAGCAGCGAGATCACACGAAGGCATTCAAATGGGGTTCAATTGATCTGAGTCTACGCCGGCGGTCATCCCCGCCTGACCAGCTTCTGAGACCCGTGTCAAGCACAAGCGGAATCTTCAAGCTTTAACAGCGCCCCCATTTCTACGTACTACACAATGACTGATGATTGTATGATTTACGAACTCTAGCTTGTCCACGTTATAACCTAACCAATTTTAAAACTTCGGTGCAGGAGGTTCTAGATTCAGTTAGCGGCTTGCAACCAAGTAGCTGAAGGAGCTTCTAATGCAAATCTGCTGTGGCATTTTCATTCAATCAAGTCTCCAATATTCATAAACAATTAATTAGAGGGTGGACAAAGAAAGAAAAAAAAATAAAGCTCCGTGACGGAGAATCGAACTCCGATCTCCCGCGACCTGTTACTACCAGTAGTAATGACAGGCGGAAATTCTAACCATTAAACTATCACGGATTTCCAGATCCACTAGGCCATCTGTGGACGTTGTTGAAATCTGTGCTGACACTTCACACTGACTTCAAAGTCGGTGAATTCATTGACATATTATTTATTATGCCTTGGATTTTTCGATGCGATGAAAGCATGTGGGTACACCACAACAACTAACTATTTTATAAAAGTGAAATAAGTTAAGTTTTGTTAAAGAAGTATATCTGTAGCACATTCTTTACTCATTTTGGTTATAGGCGATGTCAGTGTGTCAGTTCATTATTGCATATGATGCCTACTTAACTAGCACACATGAACGCACTCCAATGCAGTCCCAAATGTCGAGGGTAATCCCTGCGAATTCAGCTGCAACTCGAAAAGAATAATTTATATATGAATTAGCGAAATCTAGAACGGTTCATCCTCTAGTTGATTGGGCGGCTCGAATCCTTCAGGACGTGAATACAGAATCCCTTGGAGCTTGCGCATCATTATGAAAAAGGAATCGGCCTCGCGGTCTACTGCTGCTTCATCACCCCATTTTGCATATAGGGTGTCTACCTGTGCATTTACAAGGTCTTCAATAACGGTGAGTTTCTCGTAGTATAGGTCGCGCTCGGCAAGCAATATGTCAACACTCTGCCGAAGCTCCTCATTCTCGGCTATGACCTTCTGCACCTCAGGAATGGCTACTTCCATGACTTCAGAAGTGGGACTGCTCACAGCCCCGCCGGGGCGAGGTGTACTGAAAGGTTGAGACAATTGTGCTGGACTACTGTTTGCAGAGGCACTCAGGCCGCTGCTATGAGAGCCGTTTCTCGAGCCGTTCGTTATGGAATTCTGACGAGAAGTTCGCGAGGGGCCAGTGTTCGCCTGATTCCGGGCGGCTGGGGCAGGACCCGCGCTCCCAGTCCGCACCGAGGAGGCGCGGCTCGTTGAAACATGGACTGCTCCCTTCCGGCGCGCCACCGGATCATAGTTTGCAAGGTGGCCGACCTCGTGCCAATATGTATAAAACCATTGCGTGAAGTCCAGATTATCTTGCAAGCGACATTGCATCAGTTTCTGGCGGTCGAACGTGCGCGTGATGCCATGCCGCTGAAACTCCTGCTGCAGCACTTTGTAATTCTGCTCATTGTCGAATGACAGCCGGCTGCCAAACTTCACGCGCGACATGGGAACATCTCCATATATCGAGTCGAGAAGCTGGCAGTAAACGGCTCCCGTGCCGAATTCGTCTACTTTAGAGTAGCTCAAACCCAGCGTCTCATTGACCCAGTGGACAAGCGCATTCCGCGAGGGCTTCGACATACCTGGCGAATCCCAGAATATGCTGTCGCGGCGCGGCTAAAAAATGCTTGTTGACACCAACGCGGGGAGGGTTTACGCACATGTGCGCTTGAAACGCTAGTTTTCGCGTCCGGGAGCCCAAAGTGTGCACGTGACGTGCGGTTCCTATGCATCGATCTGGACGCGCGCGCGCGACCACCTTCTTCAAGTAACCAACTAATTAAGTAACAACCGTCGTTCTGTAATTAACAAGATCTGTGTGCAATATATATATATACTACGTGTATTTACTCATCATCGCTCTGCGAATCCTCTTTCTGCGCTGCCTCACGAGAGTCGACGTACTCCTTGGCGCGGGCCTTCACGTACTCCTGGTCGCTGGCCATCTTGATCCATTTCTTGAAGAAGAACTTCGCTTGCTTCATTGTGATCTTGTTGCCAAGCACACGCTCGAAGAGTCCAGACCAGCGCTGCTCGTCGCCCTGCTTCAGCTCTTGGTCAATGTAAACATTCCAGATATCGACGCGCCGAGGCTTAGAGGCAAGCATGGCCTCGAACAGCGTCCGCCCGCGCTCAGGATCGCCAAGCTCGAACTCGAGCAGAGCAAACTGCGTTGTGAAATCGCGGTGCAAACGCTGAGGCAGTCGCTGCAGTGCACGATCGGCCAGTGCACGACCGGCTGACTTGTCCTCACCGGCAGTGAAGTAGAATCGCATCGCAGTGAGCCAAATTTCTAGACTATCGGCACCGAACCGCTTGAGCGCACGGCTGTAGATCTCGCGAGCTTCGACAATCTTTCCGGCTTGGGCAAATACGCTGGCCATCTTCATATGCATCGTTAAAGAGTCCATTATTTGCTGCGATTCGCGGAATGCCTTGTCTGTGGTTTCCGCAGTACCGAATTGCACCTCCAAGTTCAGTAGCGCAACCCAAACGTTCATCTTCTCTTCTTCCTCACGAATGCTGATGGTCGAAAGCGCACGCTTCGCAATACTGCGCGCAAGCTCAATCTCACCCAGCTGCAATTGGAAGGCCATGTAGTTCATCCAAAGCATGGAGCTATTCGGATTAGACACGAGCAGCCTCTCAAAGTCCTTAGCTGACTGGGGCAGCCTTGTCTGCATTGAAGCAGTCTCGTCCCTCACGAACTCGTTCTGTTTCCGCTTCTTCGTCCGGACCCGAGGTTCGTCATCGTCAGAATCGCCATCAGAATCAGATCGCGTAGCCGCATCGGGTTCAGGAACATCACCCGTCCAATTGAAACCGGCACTAAGTCCATCACCGTCTTGTGAATCGGCATCAGACTCAGATTCAGATTCAGACTCAGAACCAGACCCAATGTCAGAATCCAGCGCTGATTCCGACTCGGCCTCAGAGTCTTCTGAGCCATCGTCCTCTTCGGAATCGCTGGCAGAGAGGACGTGGTCCCTGCGGGTTGCCGATGGATCAACGCCTTGATCGACGACCATGTCGTCCTCATCCGACGAGGCAGCCTCATCCACATCGATCTCATCGTCGCTTCCCTCCTCAATTTCGGACTCTTCGTCACCTTCAAAGTAGGAAGCCTTCATTCCAAGCGTGATTTGTTGCTTCTCCTCGTTCTTGTCTAAGACCTTTACCTTGACACTGTCACCAACCTTGAAGACACGAGTCAAGTCATCAATGGGGCGCTCGCTGATATCGGAGATGTGGCACATACCTGTCACTTCAGAGAAGTCTACAAAGACACCAAAGCGTTCAATGCGCCGGATCACTCCCTTGTAACTCTTGCCAATGTCCACCTTGTTGATGTTGGGCTGTTTCTTACCAGTCACGACGGAAGGCTTCAGCGAAAGCTCAATCTTGCCATCAGATTTGATCTCAAGAACCTTTGACTGCACGATTTCGCCAACCTTCTTATAGCTTTGCCAGTTCTTCAAGTAAGTGTCTGAAAGCTGGCCAATCTGAACGCGGCCGATTTTGCCAGGACCTATTAATACGAAAACACCACCATTGGCAATGTTTTTCACAATACCTTCTAGAACTGCGCCGACCTTGATCTCTGGCTGATCCACAGTACGAAGGGTGACACGGGATCCAACCTTTCGGAACTTCACAATCTGCTTGGGCTCGAATTTCTTCTCGAGTGGCTCCAAGCTATCACCAGTCTCAGGACCAGGGATATCAGCGGTTTTATGGTATGGGAGACGAACTGTGAGCTTGAAAGGGTCCACAGCACTCACCAGCGCCAGATCACTCTCGCCCTCCAGTGCAGTCAGAACAATCTTAGCTCCAACCTTCAGTACAGTCACCTGGAGTGCGGAGCCAATGGGGAAGTTAGCCTTAACATCCTTAAGCAGCTCTGTATCAGTTGTGAGGTCGACTAGTGAAACGCGGCCACGCACGGTGGGAGAGAGCGATACCCAAAGCGCCTCACCATCATCCGAAACATTGTTCACGAACGCTAGAGCTTTCATGCCCACCGACAGCTTAAGAGACGGAACGCGTGACAGCTCGAGGAGCGCATGTACGCCTGCGCGATGGGACAAAGGCAAGAACTTGTGAGTTCGTGCATCATGCCTACCCATGATAGTGAGGTCTTCCAAGGTTTGGCCCTCCTCAAACTCAGCAAGCGGGTGTTTCGGGTCACTTATTTCATCTATTGACGAGAAAAGCTGTGACACATCAACACGGCCCTGTTGTCCGTTGACAGAAATGTTGAGCTGAGTCTGCTTCACGGCGGTAATTGTGGCGGACACCTTCTTGCCCGTATCTGGCAACGATAGATAGAATCGATTACGGCTGAAGTCAACGGTGTCGACCTTAACCGACAAAATGCGTCCTACAGCAGGCCATTCTGAACCGCTTAGAACATTTGGAGGAATCAAGCCAGTTAATTGGTCCATGAAACTGACAAAAATGCCAATAGTGGGTTGGCTACCAGAGACGTAGCCAGGAATCTCCTGTCCAATGTTCAGGTCATCAATCTGGCGGGGAAGAGTGGCCTCGAGCAACGAAGAGTCATTGGTGGCCAGTCTTTCCGACAAAATCTTGACCTTTAGGACGTCTCCAGTCTTGACCTTGGGCTTATCGACAAGTGCAACCTCGCCGAGCTCACCCCCAAGGTTTACACGAACTTCGCCCTTTACGCGAGCGGTGACTGTGCCATCATGTATCTCACCGATGTGTTCGCCCAGGTTGGAATTCGGCCTTGCCGAAACAACGAGCCTATCACGCGAGGAATCGGCCTCAATGACCCTGACGCGGACAGTTTGACCAACACGGAAGAGCTTTTCTGGGTTTGCGCTTGTCTCCAGCATTTCAGTGGCCGGGAGCCAACCCTTCACACCGCCGAAGAATACAAGCTTCGCACCACGCTCATTCACGCGGAAGACAGTGCCAACAGTGTCGTCAACCATATCATAGCTGAGGAGCATAGGGCCGTGATCATTGACGATCGACTTTTTGAGAGTAAGCTCGACGCGGTTGCGCTCGACATCGACGTCCAGCACACGGGGGGTAACGCGTTGGCCCTGCTTGAATCGAAGCTCTGGGTTCTTCAAGGGAACGTCGCTCAGCTGTTGCTCATTGGCAATGCCGATAAGCCCCTTACTGAGACGCACGAGAACGCCACCTTTAGGCAGGAACCGCTCCACTGTAGCGTTGTCCACAACATCACCAATGCGAACGTCGGCAATACTCATGTAACGCTGGTTCAAAACGGCAGGGTCCAGGGACAAATATACAAGACCATCAATGGGAGAAACACTTAGGACCCGCGCATCGTGTTCCGAGCCGGCAGCATACTTAGAGTCTTGCTCCAATTGGACTTCGCCGGCTTCAAGGTGAGAGACATGAGCAAACCCGCTTGTTTCGGTACCGTTAACCTTCACGAAAAGTCCAACAGATGGCTTCACAGATTCGACGGTCACATTGACAACATCGCCTTGCTTTACGTCAAGCTCAGAACTACTCAAAGAAACGATATGTGACCGCAAAGACACACCTAGCTGGCGATCACCATTGATCTGCGTGGGCGGGTAGCTGAAGATAACACGCACAGCCGGCGTTCGCTCTGTGTCGCCAAGCGAGTGGATTGCATCTGATGTGGCGGTTGTGCTGCTGATAAGCTCGTACACATTTCCAAGTGAGGTTTCTCGCTCGATGGGAGCCAGCTCTACGAGCGAACCCGGGGCAAGTGCTGGTTGGCTTAGCACAGCAGCAACAGCGGCCTTAGGCGAGACGGTGAGCTGCTTTATTCTCTTCTCACCGTTCTTCACGAAAGAAAGCACGGGCTGCTTTTCGATGAAATTACCGCCCGGCAGGAAGCCTAGGCCGAGCGAAGGTCCCAGGTTAAGAATAACACCTTTCTCTTCGACGCTCTGAACCACACCCTGAATGGCGGTACCTTCCGTCAGCTCGGTTGCGTTTAGCGTTTGGTTCGCAAGCTCCGGGTCAAAACTGACCTCCAAGCGCCGTTTGGGGGCTTCGCCAAGGTTCGTGACTACAAAGCGCAAAAAGCTACCAAGAATGCACGTATCCAAAAAGTCTGTAGGGCAGTAGGCGACCAAATTATTTGGAATGGAGACGACGAGCTCGCCTAACGATTGGTGCACATCGATGACTTGTCCGAGCACCATGGTGCCGACCTTGATTTTAGAGAACACCAAAGGATCGACACGCTGTACATCCGTAGTTGGCTTAGCTGTCTTAGTTGCGCGCTTCGGCTTTTTAGCCTTCTTCATTTCGTCGTAAACGTCGCGGGCCGCTTCGGCTTCAGCCCGTTTAATCTCAATTGGCGCGATTTCCGAGCCTCCGCCACGCGGGAAGGGCGTGTCGAGCCGGGTGAGCGACACGTCATCCTTCAAGAGCGAAGAGCCTTCGTCTTCTCTCTTGCGTTTGGCTATCACCATGGTGGCCGAATCTGGAGAGCTGAAAATTTCAAGGTGCTTCGTCCGTTAAGGCTTATAAATTTTTTTGAGGGCAGGGGCAGCGCGCATCTGCCTCCAGGCAGAGAGGACAGAAACAAGGCCCGTAGTAGCGAGCGAGTGTAAAGCACGACAAGAACCAAAAAAGAAAAAAAAAAGCCAGAATGTTTTTAAAAAAATAAATAAATATAGAGTTAATACAGTTTCGCAGCGGAAGGTATTTCCTTGTGCGTGTTCAGGTGGCGATCCAAATCGTACTTCCTGGTAAACCGCTTTCCACACGTGAAGGGACAGCCCAGCGGCCGCACTTCGTAGTCGAGGCCAGTAAGGAAGGCAACTGTTTCCGAAGGCGGCTGTATTCTTGGCTTGGGCTCTGGTTTATGATTCTCCTTCGTGTGCTGTCGCAATTCGTCGGCAGTGTTATACTTTTCAGAGCACAGTCCGCAGTGGTATCGTTGTGAGTGGTACTTGTTCGTGTGATCAATCAGATGCTTATGATCCCGACAAACCTTTTGGCAGTCTGGGATACTGCAGATCTCGTGCTTTTCGTGATGCGTCTGGAACGACTTCAGTTGAACAAATGTTTTGCCGCACAGATCGCAATTATATTCGCCTCTTGGCTCATGTACCTTCATATGGCGGGCATGATGCTGCTTTGAGACGTGTCCAACGCCACAGAGTTCGCACACAAACGGCTTGTCCTTCGCCTCCAAATGGCTCAGCTCATGCACTTGCAGATGTTTTTTCATGGTGAACGCCTTGCTGCACTTCGAGCAATTGTACGGCTTTTCCCCTGTATGCGTACGTGCGTGCTCGGCCAACTTAGCTGGCCGGTCGAAGCTCTTGCCGCATCCTGGCACGCCGCAGAATTGGCGCGGCCGCGGCTTCATGTCTCCCACCGTGAAATTTTCGAAAGGAATCTAAGGCACGACGATGAGCTGCATGTGATGAGGAGGCGGCGGCGGCGAGCGTCTCCCACTCCCAAACTGGCGCGCCGGGACCAGAGATCACATGAGGAGCCACAATACCGGTAGGCCCAAAACATCAAATTTCAGACTGCGTGCGCACAGGCCTAGCTTGAATTGCGAGACAGACGTTTTGGAAGCGTAACTTGCTGCAAGATGTCTGACGAGGAGGCTGGACTGAACGAAGGATTCGAGAACGCGTACGACGATTTCGAGGACGATTTCAGCGACGGAAATATCGAGGAGGACGAGGATGATCAGACGCAGTTCGCCGATGACGGGCGGCAGATCGTGCCGGGCGGCCAAGGAAACGTACCCGGACAGCGGTTAAAAACACAACAAGAGCTGGCCATTCCCCGAGACCAGCGCACAACCACGCCGTACATGACGAAGTACGAGCGTGCACGCATTCTCGGCACGCGGGCGCTGCAGATCTCCATGAATGCGCCCGTGCTTGTTGACCTCGAAGGTGAGACCGATCCGCTACAGATCGCCATTAAAGAGCTGTCGCAGCGCAAGATCCCGCTCGTCGTACGAAGATACCTGCCCGACGGGAGCTACGAGGACTGGGGCTGCGAGGAGCTCATCGTGGAACACTAGTTCCTGTACATTAGTATTGAGCCCCGCCTTATTTATGATGCTAATCTCTGAAAATAATATAAAATAACGCAAATGAACATACATTCAAGAGCCGCAAGGCCACCTCCAGCTGCTGCAAGCTACTGCAAGCTACTGCAAGCTACTGTAACCTGCTGCGAGCTACTGTAACCTGCTGCAACCTGAGCGCATGTGGTAGCGGGAAAATCGATCTAGCAGTATGAGGGCGGTTACTGAACCGCAACTGACGGCGTGAAACACACACAGTCTACGGCTCAAGGCCGGGCTGCGGCGATTATTGTTCACTAATACAGACATTGAGTCGCGCCATTCTATTGCCTTTACTACAAACATGACTGCGAATGACGATGATACTGAGAACAAGCCACACAAGGAGGAGGATGCGCTGTTTGTAGACGAAGAACCCGCACGCGGAGCCACAATTGAGTCGAGCGTGCTTGAAAGTAACTCGGGGCCTCAAGAGGCGGTCTCTGTACCGGACCCAGTTCCTGTAGAGACGGCGCCGCAGGCCAATGAGGCCCCATCTACAGACCTTGTGGCCCTGGCCACAATTCTTAAGGACTTTGACGCCGACGCCGATCCAATCTTCAATGGCGTTCCTTTGTACATGCGAGCAATAGTAAAGGATATGCTGGAGTCCGAGTTTCTGCTGGTTTTGGGCCGCGGCTTGGGAATTGGCGAGGTCCTGCAATTGTTCTTGGCCAAGGTAAGACAGGCTTCTCCTGGTGCACTCGTTCTCATCCTTGGCTCTCGCTCCGAGGATTTGAGTTCGATAGGCACCGAAGGCGAAGAGACGATTGATTTCGGGATTTCGTCTGCTAAACGCGCTCGTCTCTATAGCCAGGGCGGCACCTACTCTATTACAGCGCCCATTGCTGTGGTTGACATGCTCACAGGCGTGCTCGACCCACGCGCAATAAGCGGGATTGTTTTGGCCCATGCCGAGCGTGTCAATGAGCATTCACCAACAGCATTCGTTGTACAAATACTCCGCCAAAACAACAAGGTTGCCTTCATCCGCGCGTTGAGTGATGCTCCAGAGCGCATTGTTGGCGGAAGCTTTGCTTTACCCCTGCGGCTGCGGGTTCTCGGTGTGCGTACAATCAGCTTGTGGCCCAGGTTCCACGTTGTTGTTGATAAGTCAATGCCTAAGCTCGAAGTCGACGAAGTCATCGTCGAGCAACCTGAGGTTGTGCGCCGCATGCAGGCTCTGATTGCAGAATTGATGCAAGCCGTGCTGAGCGATGTTAAGCGGCGTGTTCCGCATCTGGATGTCGACTTCTTGGTACCTGCAGGTGCAGGAGGTGGTGTGCATGCGGATACTACGGTCACTGCCGAAGCTCTGTTGGGTGCTCCAGATTTACATCGGCGCATAAGGTCTGCTCTCGAGGGCGTTTGGCACCAGATGTCATATGCTGGACGTCAAAGTGCTAGCTCTCTTTCGACATTGCAGCAACTGCTTGACACCCTCACACGATTTGATGCACAGACATTCTGGGAGCACCTGGACTTCTCGCGTCGTGATACGTCGCAACCATGGACAGATCAGCCAGCCGCCGAGGCGCTCTATACTGAGGCTAAGCATGCGGCTATCATTGGTGCTTGGCCTGCTAAGTTCAGACACGTCAGGGCCTTACTGCGTGATACAGAAGAAGGCGCCCGCGTGTTGCTTGTGTTCAGATCTCAGAAATCTATGCTGGAGCTGCGCGACTACCTCGCCCAGCCAGATGAACGAGTCGACTCTCGTGAAGATAAGGAGAAAAGACTGGAAGCTGAGCTCAGACGCGCTGAGGAAGAAGCGGCTCGCGCTCGCGCCGAAGCGAAAGCTAAAAGCCAACAGCAGAATCGTCCAGGAAGACGCCGCGTTCGGGGCGGTTCCACGATTGCTGCTCAAACACCAGATCGACAATCTGCGCCAGATACCCCACAAACACCCGAACTCTCCACACCTAATAGTCCAGCGCCAAAGAACGAACTAGACGAAGAGTTGCCCAGCACGGCGGTACCGACAAAGAAACGCAGACTCTCTAATTCAGAACATCCAGACAACGAAAAGGAGTCACAAGATTTCGAGAACATACCTGAGCTCGTAATGGGTTCGCAAACATTAGAATTCGCGTTCAAAGAAAAGCCGTTACAACTGATGTTTACGACATATGAAAATGGCAGCTCGTCTTTGCAGGATTTCGAGCCCAATGAAGTTGTCATGTATGACCCGGACCTTCCTTTTACACGTGAAATAGAGCGCTATGCCGCAGCTGGTCACAAGGTCAGTCTCCATTTTGTTTACTATCAGCGCTCTGTCGAGGAACTGCAGTACCTCAATGCAATGCGACGTGAGAAAGAGGCATTCACGAGACTTATTCGCGAGAAGGGACTGATGCCTATGACTCTTCGGGATGCCGATGATGATCCTGAAAATGATACCAGAGCAATTCTTGGCTCTCGGCGCAGCTATGTCACTTCTCAAAGGCAGCGCATCGTCGTTGATGTCCGTGAGTTTCGGTCGGCTTTGCCATTTTTGATCTTTCAGGCCAAAATGGATATCGTGCCCGTCACCCTCTTGGTTGGCGACTATATCTTAACTCCAAAGATGTGCGTCGAGCGCAAGAGTGTGACTGATTTGATCGGAAGTTTC
Source organism: Entelexis vaccinii (assembly GCA_004125185.1). Taxonomy (NCBI): domain Eukaryota; kingdom Fungi; phylum Ascomycota; class Dipodascomycetes; order Dipodascales; family Trichomonascaceae; genus Entelexis; species Entelexis vaccinii. The sequence continues at coordinate 72,255 of NRDX01000029.1, read as the reverse complement.
CGCGACGGGCGCTTGTACTCCCAATGCGAGGCCATGTTCCGTCATTACAAGATTGCCATTCTCCTGATTGAGTTCGATAGTTTATCTCATTTTACGATGGAGCCATTCAAAGATATTCGTGCACGCACATCTGCGGGTGTTCAGCGCGAGATACAACAGAACCTTGCAACGCTACTTTTGAGGTTTCCAAAGTTAAAAATAGTGTGGAGCGCATCCCCTTTACACACGGCGTCCATCTTTAGAGGACTCAAGGAGTTTGAAGAGGATCCAGACCCAGAAGAATGTGCTTTAGCAGGCCAAAGGGTTTTATTCGATTCTGTGGCCTTGGGAATGCTTGAAGCGCTTCCTGGTATCACTCCACAAAATGCAGTACTTTTGTCAAAGCGCGTCTCCACTTTTAAGGAACTGTGCGACCTGCCGCGCGCAGAACTTGAAAGCATTTTAGGTCCAGAAAATGGCGGGAGACTTTGGCGATTTTTGACCGAGCCATACCAGAAGAGCTCATCTACTTAGTAAATAAGATTTGTTGATTATCATCAGGTTGTGATAACTTAGGCTATATATAGATAGCAGAGTCTCTGTGAATCATCATTATAATTATATTAAGTCTTTTTCTGGCAATAATGACAACAAATAGTAACTTGGGCTAATTAATTATGTGGTGCCAGTTCAACTGTCGGCTACAGAAGTAGCTCTTTTTGTAGATTCCTCTGTATCTTTCTGTAGCTGTGTACTCTCGTCATAAAGTGCATTCAGGTGCTTAACGACGACTTTGTCCATCTTTGCTGCCATGAGTCCACCAAGGAGGTGCTCAATAGTGGGGACGATACCAGACCCATTAAAGTCAGACGAGCGCTTTGCCTTCTTGAATAGCCTCTGAACGACATTCACACCGCGTTGCGTGATCTTTGCGAAGGGACGCATGTACTCCCCATTAGCTTCAGGCTGGTTGACAACAACCATACCCATGAAGTTCAGAGTACGTACCATACGAGCACCGAAATGCTCAACGCTTTCCAGCCAACTTAATGCAATGTTGACTCCATGATCATTTTCGTCATCCGGGATCATATTTACCAGTAGTTCTGCTGCCATAGTAGCTTGCAGCAAATACGGCTGTCGCGTGTCAATATCACGCGAAGGCGGGCGGAAATGCGTAAAGGGCATCATAGCGATCGAGAGTGAGAACATGCGGGACAAAAGCTCGGCTGGATACAGCTCGGTTCTTCCTTGAGCTTTCAACCACCTACCGATGAGTTCCTTGTATCCAGGATCCTCGCTAGTTCCCAGAAGGACTTCTTCGACCAGCTTGCGGTTGGGTGTTTCGCGCGGTGCTATTTTGGCGAAAACATCAATGGCATTGGGCAAGTACCGGTGTACATCAATGTCATAGTCCATGAGTTTGAGCTCACCCTTGTCGGTGAAAGGCGACTCCACGGGAGCAAAGCTGAGCAGGAAAAGCATTAACTTTGCGGTATCACGCGGATTGTGCAGCTGGACATACAAAGCAACGTTCCCCAGAACTGTCAAAAGGTCCTTGCACAAATCCATGGTCCTCAATTCAGAGTCAAGTAGCTTAGGCCTTGTACCAAGCACCTCCAGGATTCGCCATAAGAGCTGTAAAAACTCGGGCTTACGCGCGATAACAGGACGATTCGACTCGGAAAAAGACAAGTTGCGCAAGACACATGTCGCCAGAAGTAGTCTATCACACAATGAGGTCATCAGGAAACTGCTCATTTCTTCAGGGGGCTTTTCTAGTGCGCAGATTTCAGACTCGACGCGCTGATACCTCGTGCCATAGCTGGGATAGTAGAATGGCTTGTCTTTATCCTCGTTGTAAGAAGTTTCAGCATTCGCGTCCTCGGTGTCTGATGACACAGATGAGTGAGGCGTAGGCTCTTTCGGGCTACCCGTAGTAGACTCAGCAATTTCTTCTGCATTGCTGCCACGCTTAAAACGCTTTCCAGTTTCACTCCCTGTTTGTGAGTCAACCTCGATAACAACCTCCTCGCGCGGTTCACGCTTGTATTTTTTCAACACATCGTTCATAGCGGCAAGACCCTTGGACCCGCGAGCCAGGAGTTTTGCGTCATCCTCAACAACTTCAACTTCTGTGCTGCGGACAGCAGGATGCAGAAGCTTTTTGTTAGTACCAGGGACAGCAAGCAACTGGTCGATCATGTTCATGACAAGTTTGCAAAGGTTAGCTAACAGTCTCGGGCAGTGTTGCAATGACTCGTGTACACGAGGGTTCGCACTGACAACGATAAGTTTGTCAAGAGTTTGCCGCACCTCAGCGGGATGTTGGCTTGCAAGACTGAGGGTCACTGCGTGGAGATCAACAATGCCCAGATCTAATGGGAAGGCAACTTCCGGGCGCCAGTTCTCTATCTCATTTCCCAGTGCTAATAAATAACGCACATTTCGACCACCATGCGTAGACGAGTGCCTGCGCTGAAGTAAATATTGGCCATGCTCTGACAAGATGCTGAATGTATTCTTGCCCTGTTTCTCGCGACGCAGCTGCTCAGCATGCCGAGGACCGCCAATGCGGGACCGCTTACGTCCTTCTTCCTCGGCGAATGCGGCTCGTTTAGCGCCTGCTTGCGCATCAGCCGGCCCCATATTTGAAGGGCCGGCATTTGGGTGCATATTCTCTGAAAGTAGTCGTTGCGACATTGTTGCTGCACCAGGTCCCGACTGCATAGCAGCATGCATATCTCCTGGGATTTGTCGATTACCCATGCCAGCCATTGGAGCACCATCCTGAGGGCCCAACGGGGCACCAGGTACAGGTCCCGGCATTCCGACACCACCAAGGCCTGGTGTGCGCCGATTCTGCATTGGACCTCCGGGCCCCGGAACGGGCGGATTAACATATGGGCCACGGGTCAAGCTTTGCATGCTTCCATTCATCCCTGGCTTAGGCATGCCAGGCGCGTTGGGATTTTGTCCTACGCCTGAATTAAGAGGCGAGTCTCGCATCTGGTCTGCAGGCATACCCATTTGCGGGGCATTCCGTTGATTCGCCATTGCCTCCCGATGCATTGCGGCGGCCTGATTCGCCGGCATCATACCTGGCTGGCCCATATTTGGAGGCGCACGACGCTGCGGAACTCGAGCCTGCGTTTGGGCCATCGCTGGCGCCTGCTGTGTTGGCGGCGCTTTCATACGCTGAGCAACAGAACCGCGCTGTACTGGGTTTCTCATATCAGGAGCAGGATTCATAGCACCTGGCATATCGTTTGCGTTCGGACCACCGCCTGGGGCAGAAGCTGGAGTACCGGCTCTCTGATTCACCCCAGGTACAGCCGAAGCTGCGTTAGGAGTATTAGATTGGGCGGAAGACGAGGCAGCAGCGGCAGCGGCAGCAGCAGTAGCAGCAGTGCTCAACGATCGCGGCGGTGCGAGCTGTGAAGCCAGCTGTCGGCGAACCTGTTCATGCTGGGAGGCATAGACCTCAAACGGCAGCAAAGTGGTGGCGTAAACCCAAACGATTTCGATGGGCGAGAGTGAGCCCTGGGTAGGCAACTCGAGCATTCGCAACACGACTGGCCAGCGCCCGGTCAGAGTAGCATCTATGTATCCACCCACGCTTTGCACTGCTTGGAACAAAGGGAACAAAGGGATCTGAGGCCCGTTCGACCCAAGTGACACAGTTTGAGGGACTGGGGCAATTCCCATCTGATTATAGCACTCCAACAGAGTGCGCCAGAAGATAGGCTGTAGTACTCGCGCGATAGGGAGCCTTGCAAGCTCTGATACAGCACCGCCACGAGAGATTTCGAACTTCTCGACCATGCGACGCTGCTCAAGGGTTGGGAAAGAGTCAATGCGGCGCAAGATCTCCTTCATCGCAATACTCTGCGGGCCGAACTTATGGACCTGAGTGTACAAAGACAAAGCGATAAGGGCGAGTCTGACGACATCGTTTGGCATAGAATAGACATGCAGTCCTACGCTGCTTGCTGAACGGGGCATGCCGCCGGGCTTTTGTGGTGGGCCCTGAGGTCCCGGCACCGGCTGGGGCTGAGGCTGCTGCTGCTGTTGCATTTGGTGAGGAGCTGTGCCTGGTCTAGTCATGCCTTGACCCATTGCCGCTTGAGCGGAGCGTGGTGTCATGCCTTGACCAGCAGGGCCAGATTGCGGGCCATGATGTTGCATCTGCATTTGCGGAGTTGAGAACTGGCCCTGAGAAAGAGGCGCCTGCTGAGGACTTTGCTGCACATCGATGCGTGATCCTGGTCGCGACATAGGACGCGACAGGGGCGGGCCCTGTTGTTGCATTTGGGGTCCCATGACGTTGGGAGAGAAAGTAGAGCCCGGGGTTGGCGTTGGGCGGGGAGAGTGTGTAACGGGGGACTGTGCGACCCCACCGGGCGGCTGCACCCCAGGATTCGAGGCGACAGATGTTGTACGTCGTTTGACTCTGCGCGAAGCAGCCGCGGCTGCAGCAGCGCTGGCGTTGCCAGCCGCACCCACAGACATACGATTTGGGGGCCCTGCCCCAAACATGTTAGGCGGCATATGTGCACCCATCTGGGGAGACAGGGCAGCCTCTCCGATGGCCGGCGAGTTCTGCGGGTGATTTGCATGCATAGAAGGTGGGTACGGCATATGATTGTCGGACATATTTCCGTTCATCATATGGCCTGGCATGGGCTGGTTTGCGTACATTGGCGGGTGGTTTTGTGACATGGAGCCCATGGGCCCTGGTCCCGGCCCCGGGCCCGGTCCGGGGCCAACCCCAGAAATTCCCTGCGGACCTTGCGGACCCTGCGGACCCTGTGAGGTCGGAGTGCCCTGCGAGGCCTGGGGCATACCCGGGCCCATCATTCCCTGGCGGTGCTGAGGAGCTGGAGACATGCTGCTTTGGGGATGCATGCGCGGACCACCGGACGCGGTTCGCGCCGGCATTCCCTGGGGCATATTGGACATTTGGCCCATGGGGCCCATGGGCCCCATATTCATAGGCGCACCGCCCTGGCGGCTGGGGATTTCGCGGGACACTGGCATAGAACCGTCGGGGCCCTGAGGCATTTGCGGGTTCTGCTGCATTCCAGGAGGCATTCCGAGGCCTGGCTGTCCGCCGGGCTGCGTCGGCTGCTGCTGCATCATACGCTGGCTCGGCATTTGGGCCATGTAGCGGGACATTTCTGCGGCAACGGACGGGGTGCGGCCGTGCATCGGGCCGTCGTAGGCAGAAGCGACGTTAAGCGGGGATTGGCGCTGCGCGCCAGTAGCCGCCGCGGGGTTGCTGTCGTTTTTCCACGCGTTATAGGGGTTCGGCGTGTCGGACTGCGACTTAGGCGAGAGCTGTGGGCCTGGGGACTGTTTACGGGGCTGGCCCATGGCCATATTCGCGCCCTGGATCGGCGTGGGGCCCTGCGCGTGCGGAGCGCCCATCATGCCCCCGGACATGCGCGGCTGCGGCGACGGCTGCGGCGGTGGTGCCGCCGCGGGCACGGGCAGCTGCGTGTTCAGCCAGGAGCTGAACTCCTCGTTGGCGATGACGTCGTCCGCGTCGTCGAACCCGAGCCGCGCGCCGCCGTCGTCATTGATGAAGTCCATGAGTAACAAAAGGCCCTAAATGCGACGCGGATCGGTTCCTTCGTGGTGGGTGGGACTGCCCTGCAGGCGCGCGACCGACGGGGATTCCCCGCTGAGTCATCCGAGAGCGCGGCGCCTACTTACGGCGATCTCCACATTCAGCGGCCCTTACTTTCTCCCAATTCAGCACCCACCTTAAAACTTAACCCCCCAAACGCCCAAAGCGCCACCGCTGCTAACGTGACCCAGCAGCAGCAGCAGCAGCAGCCCAAGCAGCAGCAGCCGCAGCCACAAAAGCAGCGGTTTTACACTGCAAGTGCCAGGACCGCTTGATCCAAACTCAGCAACATTGAAATACACTAGAGCCGCGAAGATGTCCGGGATCCACCAGGCTCCGCGGTCGGCGCAGCTGGCCGTCATTGGACTGTACGCGGTGATTGTTATTGCCGGGAGCTATGCGGCACACACGGCGCTCGGCGCGCACCGCGAGCACTACTTTGCGCGCAAGTCGAACATTCTGAACCAGGCGCTCGTGAAGCGCGGGTGGTTCTGGTTCACGCTTGTTTTCTGGGCGTCGTACGCGGCGCGGCGCAACACGCCGCCGCACACTTTAAAGCGCCCCGCCGTGTACCACGTTGTGGCGCGGTACGCGGCCGCCACGCTCTGGTGGGTGCTATTTGCGCAATGGTTCTTCGGGCCGCCCGTAATGGACCGCATTTTCTTGCTCACGGGCGGCGCGTGCTCCGTTGCACTGCCCGATGTCGAGCCGCCAGGACCGGTTGCTGGCGGCATTCTACCCGTGCCGCCGCCGAGCGAGCCGCAGTCAAGCGGGCTGTGTAGACGGCTTGGCGGCTTGTGGGACGGCGGCCACGACCCCAGCGGGCATGTGTTTCTGCTCGTGCACTCGAGCATTGTACTGTGGATGGAGATCTTGCCCGATGTTTGGTCGCGTGGTCCTTTGCGCTGGAGCACAAAGGGCCCGCTCGTGCTCCTCAGCCTGTGGGCAGTCATGCTGTTCTTCACGGCCACGTACTTCCACTCGTTCGCCGAGAACCTGTCCGGGCTCGCGTTCGGCCTGGCCGAGGCGTTCATCGTGTACTTTGTCGGCGAGACGGCGAGCTGGGGCTGGGTGTTTGGCGTGAACACGCACCGGCCGCCGTTCCCGTCGGGGCTCGTGCCCGTGAAGACGGCCGCGCCCGGCGGCACGTCGAGCTCTGCTGCGTCTGACTCCGATTCGCGCACAAACTCTCGCGCCAACTCGCGCACAAATTCGCGCGCCGGCTCGCCCGCACGCCAATGGGCAGCCTAGAACCACTCAAGACCGCATGCCCTTGTAGATACATTCTAATAATAGCTAAATAGATTAACGTTTTTCGTGGAAAATGTTGCCTCCTGCTGCCGAGAGCTGCTGCTGGCCGCGCGTCGACTGATGCGGGTGGGTCCAAACCCTCCGCCCCGTGACGTCGTTGTCGCGGTGCTGAAACAGAGCCACCACCGTGTGCAGCCGTGGAGGTTTTAGCTTAGGTTCTTGACGCACGCGCGTGGGTGTGTGTGTCTGTGTGTGTGTGTAGATGAGGCCTGCAGAGGAGTCCGTGGAGCTGCAGCGGTTCCGCGAGGGCGGCGCTGCGCCGCAGCTGCCTATTGCCGAGATGGAGCTGCCTGGCGACTCGCTGCACGCGTCGTCGCTGTCGCTTGCATCGCTGAGCCGCCGCGACCGCCGCAACTTCTACTTCCTCACGCTTCTCTACTTTGTGCAGGGCATTCCCGTGGGCCTTGCCTTCGGCAGCATCCCGTTCTTCCTGAAGGAGCGCCTTTCGTACAGCCAGGTCGGCCTATTCACGTTCGCGTCCTACCCGTACAGTTTAAAGCTGCTCTGGAGCCCATTTGTCGACGGCTACTTCTGGCGCCAGTTCGGCCGCCGCCGCTCTTGGATCGTGCCCATCCAGCTCTTCAGTATGCTCGTGCTGCTCATTCTCAGCTGGCGCGTTACGGACCTCATGGACAACGCGGCCACAAAGCTCTCGACCCTCACGTTCATGTTCGGCACCTTAGTTTTCGGCTCGGCCACGCAGGACATCGCCGTCGATGGCTGGGCGCTTACACTTCTTAGCCACGACGCGCTTTCGTACGCAAGCACGGCTCAGACCATCGGCATGAACACGGGCTACTTCACGAGTTTCACCGTCTTCTTGGCTCTCAGCTCGCCCGAGTTTGCAAATAAGTACGTGCGCACGACCCCGGACCCAACTAGAGGCCTCGTCACTCTACAGGGCTACTTATTGTGGTGCGCCCTTGTGTACTTCGTCGTCACGCTGCAAGTTGTTCTTGGCGGCCAGCACGACTCGGCCGATGAGATCCACGACGAGTCCGTCGTGGGAATCTACCGCACAATGTACAGCGTGCTCAAGCTGCCAAACATGCGCTCGCTCGTTACCGTGCACCTCATAGCCAAAATCGCCTTCCAGGCCGCGGAGGCCGTAACAAATTTGAAGCTGTTGGAAAAGGGCCTTTCTAAGGAGGATCTTGCTCTCGTCGTGCTCATCGACTTCCCGTTCGAAATCATATTCGGCTATTACGCCGCGAAGTGGTCCTCGGGACCGCGCCCGCTCAAGCCCTGGCTCTGGGCCTACGTCGGCCGCCTCCTGTTCGCTTGCATCTCCATGTCCCAGGTATACTACTTCCCGTCGGGGAAATTAACCACCTCGTTCCTGGCCTACATAACGCTTGTGCACGTCATCGGCTCCTTCCTGTCCACAGTCCAGTTCGTGTCCCTTACCGCGTTCCATACTAGAATCGCCGACCCGGATATTGGCGGCACCTACATGACTGTGCTCAATACGTTGAGCAATTTGGGTGGTCAGTGGCCGCGCGTGCTGGTTCTGGCCGGCGTAGACTGGTTCACAAAGGCCACATGCTCCACTACGGGCAAAGACTGCAACTCGATGGCGCTCAAAGATGCCTGCAAGTCGGCGGGCGGCGTGTGCCATATCGACCACGACGGCTACTACGTTATGAACATTATCTGCATTTGCACGGGAATCGTCCTTTTCAGCACGTACCTGCGGCGGACAATGGAGAAGCTGCAGTCCATGCCGACAAAGGCGTGGCGCAACAAGCGGTATATGTGAACCAAACAAGACATGACGACGACAACGACGACGACGGCCACCACCACCAAACCCCTGCGCCGCGTTTAGCGGTTAGTGGTGTTGTGATGTCCAACATAACAACGACTTCTCGAAAAGCAGACATGCAAACCAAAAAAAAAGCCGCGTGCGGAATGACTATGAAAAAATGACCAGGAAGTTAAGTAAATTGTGAATAGATTTTTTTTTTATTGTGCAGAGCTTCCGCAGACGACTTGCAGAAAATCTAGGTTATTATTTGCAAATGCAAGCCGGCTCGCGGGGTAGCATCCAGCGTCTAGAAGCAAGTCTATTCAATGTAGAGTGCCTGCTTCACGGCCTTCTTAATGATCGGCACCTCAGGGAATGCCATTGCCTCGAGCGGGCGCGCATATGGGGTCGGCACATCAGCACCAGTGACACGCACAACGGGGCTGTCCAGGTAGTCGAACGCCTCGGACTCCATGAGCAGGCCGCAGAGCTCGCTGCCGAAGCCGAACGCAGGGAACGACGAGTCAACAGACACGGCGCGTCCCGTCTTCTTCACGGACTCTACAATCGTCTCCAGATCAATGGGCTTGATCGTGCGCAGGTTGATGACCTCGACATCGACGCCAATCTCCTTCTTCAGCTCCTCGGCCGCCTGCAGAGACAGGCCGACGTTGCGCGAGTACGTGACGATGGTCACGTCCTTGCCCTCACGCTCGATCTTGGCCTTGCCAATGGGCGTGACGAAGTCAGGCTTGTGGAAGTCGTCGGACACCTCGAAGCTATCACCGTACAGCATCTCGTTCTCCAAAATGACCGTCGGGTTCGGGTCGCGGCACGCAGCCTTCATGAGGCCCTTCGCATCCTCAGAGCTCCAGGGCACAAGGACCTTAAGACCGGGGATCGCGCCGTACCACGACGTGTAGTCCTGCGAGTGCTGGGCCGCGACGGAGGCAGCGGCGCCATTGGGACCACGGAAGACGACATTGATGGGGGCAGTGGAGCCGCCAGACATGTAGTGGGTCTTGGCGGCCGAGTTCAGGATCTGATCGATGGACTGCATCGCGAAGTTGAAGGTCATGAACTCGCAAACGGGCACGAGGCCGCCCATGGCTGCACCGACACAGAGACCCGTGAAGCCCATCTCAGAGATCGGCGTGTCCACGACACGGTTGGGGCCGAAGCGGTCGAGCAGGCCGCGCGTCACCTTGTACGCGCCCTGGTACTGGCCGACCTCCTCGCCCATGAGGAACATCTTCTCGTTGCGCTCCATTTCCTCGGCAAGACCCTCGTTGATCGCATCACGCACGGTCACAGACGATGCAAACCGACGAGGCACCTGCGCAAGGGGGCGAACGGCCCGGCTAAGCTGCGTGCGGAAAAGCATTCTTGGGTGTGGTGTTTATGCGCTAAGTTTGTGCCGGTAGGTGAAAGATTAGGTGAGTGGCCGTTGGGGCGGTCACGGGTCACGAGATCCGTCCTCAAAAACCTGGGTCGCTCGAGGCCACGCGCTTAGACGTGAGCTCTGGCAGGTTTAACTGGGCGTCGCGTATATATTAACATAGTCTATTCTATTCTATTGTGCAAGTTTTTTTTTTTTTTGCGCCGGTGGGCCTGTGTCCTGAAGCGGCTCGCCATCCCCGCGCGTGTGGACCACCCGCTTCAAACCCTGCTGCCTTGGATCCAGAAGAAGAGCGCCAATGAGAAAGCGGGGCTGCTAATAGCGAGTATTTAACGGCACGGCTCGGGCATTTATTTAGGTGTATATGCGCCTTCTATGTTTTAGTCTCGAGCTGCGGTGTAGGAGCGCTTTATGCCTACAAACCACCCAGTAGTACTTTCAGTAGGTTCTTGTAACGTGACTTCCTCGAGCTGTAGGTTAGGATGCTAGCTAATAAATAGCTAGGTTTGGTGCGGCGCGGGTGTATTTCTGTTAAGCATATGCGCGAGCGGGAATGAAGTGAGTTCCATTCTAACAGAATAATAGCTAGACTCTTTGCCTCAATTAAGGCAGGCGATCTAGGGGCGTGTGCTCAGGTGGGGCAGTACAATGCCTTGTAACCACAGCTGGTAATAAGGCTGGTGGAGATGAGAACGCCGTAATCGAATTGATTTAAAGGAGCTCGCGAGTCTAATGGATATTCACATTGAGCTG
>NRDX01000029.1:0-61424 GCA_004125185.1 Entelexis vaccinii | reverse complement strand
GGGGAAAGGAAACCCCCCCCCCCCCCCCCTCCTAGATACGCTACAATCTCAGCAAAAGGCTCAGGCCTTAACAATAGGGAATGCCAAACAGGGAAAGCCTGCTAAACTAAAGGATACGAGAGAAATAGGAAGAGCGTAAGTAGGCGAAGTGCGGGAAATTAAGTGTCGCGAAGTAATACTCAATTCAGGCTTGGGCTCAATATCGCTACTAGATGGCGATTGCGTTAATGATGAACTGAAAATTATCATTGTTCTTTTTAATTCCTCAAAAGCCGACGCTTCTTAGGCAGCTGGGTTGATGCGGAAAGCTATTTTTTGTTAGTTCTGCTGCTTGGTGACATGTGAATTCTACGGCAGCGATAAGGCCTCGTACAGTGCGGGTAACCCTTGCCTTATGCTGATACCGATCTCGTGCGGCCCATACATACGTAGTGTCACTTTTGGGCACTCGCCCACTTTAAAATGATTCTGGATATGCTCATAAATTTCTGTAGTTACCCCGTGGTTGACTGTCGACTGGTCAGACTCTAAGTAGAAAGCAGTTGCAGCATAACTTTGGGCCTTGTCCTTTAGTTACATGTGGTAGCACAACTGTATGATGCCGACTCGTGTCCGCTACATTTTTGGACCACGATCTATACTTGCCTCGGGTCGTTGCCCAGCATTTGCTTTCAAATCTATGCTTACCCGCAGTCGAGTGATGAAGTTCGCTATCAAAGCATTCAAGATGTTTACTTGCGCTTAAGAGCAAAGACAGTCAATCTCCATATAAAAATACCTACAACGAGAGGCTCTCACTAAAGGTTAGAACTGATCTAACAATGGAAATCACGCAGCTACCCCACCCGTGTGTCCTCCTGATCTTCACGATAAGGAGCGCCGTTCCGATCTGCGCAACCCCAACCTTGGATCAACGGCGCCTTTAAATGCCTCGTGCAATCTGTATGCCCGATTTCTGGTGAATCTGCAATTAATTTTAATGAAAGCCGGGTTCTTGACATCAATTGCTGCTGCGGTCGCTGTGGCTATGGCCCGCGAGCAGTCCCTACTTACTGACGAGCTGCACAGCGGCTCTGTGTCTGGTTTCGACCTGGCACGCAAAGTGCTCGGACTTGTCGAGCCCATTGACCTGCCTGAAGACATGCAGGAGCTCGTGAAGAAGACGTGGAACGATGCGTGGCACGCGGCTCCAGAGAAAGTGCTGGCTAGCTTGCAGCCAAAGGGCTCTGAGGTGAATTCGCAACCGCCGCCCAGACATATCAATCGAAAGCTGGGCGCCCATACGGTTCACAAGCATCCGGCGTTCCCGAACTACGAGCTCCGGCTCAAGGACCCTGGCAAGCTCGGCATCGACACGGTGCAGCAGTACTCAGGCTACATTGATATCCTTGATGAAGACAAACACTTCTTTTTCTGGCTATACGAGTCGCGCAGCGACCCCAAGAACGATCCCGTCATTTTGTGGTTGAACGGCGGCCCCGGCTGCTCGTCGGCCGCAGGTGAGTTCTTTGAGCTTGGGCCCGCGTTTCTGGATGCGAATTTGACAACGACGCGGAACCCATACTCGTGGAACAACGAGGCGACGGTTATCTTCCTCGACCAGCCCGTGAATGTAGGGTACTCGTACAGCAGTCAACACGTAGTCGACACGCACATGGCTGGTGAGGATGTATATTCGTTTTTGGAGGTTTTGTTTGACGCTCTGCCGAAGTACTCGAAGCAGCCCTTCCACATCGCCGGCGAGAGCTATGCTGGGAAGTACATTCCATCGATTGGGCACGCGATTCTGAGCCACCCGAAGCGGACGTTCGAGCTCGCGTCGGCGCTCATTGGCAACCCCATGACCGATCCGGCGAACCAAGCATTCTCTGCAATTGCCATGATGTGCGGTGACGGTGGGTACCCGGCTGTACTCGAAGAATCTGTATGTGATCAAATGTGGGCCATGGCGCCGCCGTGCGAGGCGCTCTTGCAGGCGTGCTACAAAACGAACTACGACTTCCTCGTGTGCAATGCGGCCGAGATATACTGCTCTGAGCTAACTAGACCGTTTGCCGATACCGGCCGCAACCCCTACGACATCAGCATGACGTGCGAGAACGGCTGCTACATGGATTTGGCGTACACGCAAGACTATCTACGCAAGCCTGAGGTGATTGAGGCAGCCGGCTCCGACATAGACGACTTCAATCTGTGTTCGCCCACTGTCGGCCAAGAATTCGGCTTCTTCATGGACATGCCCAAGAACGAGGCGCCGCACCTGACCGAAATGCTAGATGCTGGTATCGACGTGCTTGTGTATGATGGCGCCTACGACGTTGCGTGCTCGTGGCCTGGTGTGTACCGGGTCCTCGAGCGGCTGCCGTACGAGGACCACGCTGAGTTCAACGCAAAGCACGCAAAGACGTGGCACGTCGACGGCAAGGCTGCGGGCGAGTCGAAGACGGCTGGTCACCTTACCTGGTTGAAAGTGTATGAGTCCGGGCACTTGGTTCCGCACGACAAGCCCAAAGAGGCGTCGGCAATGTTGAGCCAATGGCTAAAAGATCGCAAGCTCGTCAAGGGGAACAGCCACTCCGTTTAGTCGGCCAGGTTGCTAATCTGGCTGCCAATCCAGCCAATTGCCGCCCCTCCTTTCTCTACTCTTATTATTCCATCTTACTCTATTTTATTTTGCCTATGGTTTCAACTCTCAAGTTTAACCACGCTGCGCTCTGCACTATGTGTTTAAATTCAGTTATTCATGCACATAAACAAACATGCCTCCGGTGCGAGGCCGCAATCGATCGACGCTTTAGTATGACTTGCCGGCACAGGAACCTAATTAAATCAGTTTAGTTTAGTTCAGTTTACCCGCGCGCGTGATAAGGCAGCGCCGAACCTCCGGGGTACTCAACCCTTGCCTTGAGATACGGGGGAGGGAGGGCCTATAAGTGGGATCGCAGCCCGCCACTCCGCTCCTGTTCCGATTCCACAGGCAAATACTCTGGGAAAGCCAAGTGACATAAATAAATAAACAATGAGGACCGGTTTATTGTCGACCATTGTCGCCGGCGCGGCTGTTGCGGCAGGGCGCGAGCAGGTGGTTTTGAACGAGGAGCACACGGGCTCTGTGTCCGGATTCGAGCTAGCGCACAAGGCGCTCGGCGTCGATTCGCACCTCAACCTGCCCGCGGCGACGCAGTCGCTCGTGGAGGAGGCCTGGGACGAGGTCTGGCGCGCGAACCCGAAGAAGGTGCTGGCGAAGTTGCAGCCGAAGGACTCGGCCGTGAACTCGCGCCCGCCGCCGAGGAAGGTGAACCGCAAGCTCGGCGCCCACACGGTCCACCGCCACAAGGCGTTCCCGAACTACGAGCTGCGGCTCAAGGACCCCACTAAGGCGCTCGGCATCGACACGGTGCAGCAGTACTCGGGCTACGTCGACATCCTTGATGAGGACAAGCACTTCTTCTTCTGGCTGTACGAGTCGCGCAGCGACCCCAAGAACGACCCCGTCGTGTTGTGGCTGAACGGCGGCCCGGGCTGCTCGTCGTCGACGGGCGAGTTCTTCGAGCTCGGCCCGGGCTTGATCAATGCGAACTTGACAACGACGTCGAACCCGTACTCGTGGAATAACGAGGCCACAGTCATTTTCCTCGACCAGCCCGTGAACGTCGGGTACTCATACAGCAGCAAGCATGTATCCGACTCGATCATGGCCGGCGAGGATGTTTACGCGTTTTTGGAGGTTTTGTTCGATGCTCTGCCGAAGTACTCGAAACAGCCCTTCCACATTTCTGGCGAGAGCTATGCTGGCAAGTACCTCCCGGCCATTGGCCGCGCCATCTTGAACCACCCGGACCGCACGTTCAACCTCACGTCGGCGCTCATTGGCAACCCGATCACGGACCCGGCGAACCAGGCGTTCTCGAGCGTGGCCATGGCCTGCGGCGACGGTGGCTACCCGGCCGTTCTTGACGACGACACCTGCTCGGACCTGTGGTCGAAGGTGCCGCGGTGCGAGTCTCTTTTGCAGGCATGCTACGCGACGGGGTACTCGTCGCTTGTGTGCGCGGCGGCCGAGCTCTACTGCACGCAGCTGTCGACGCCGTACCTCGAGACTGGCCGCAATGTTTATGACATTAGCGACGAATGCGGTGATAACTGCTACCCTGAGATCAACTACATTGAGGACTTTTTGCGCCAGCCGGATGTGATTGAAGCCGTGGGCTCGGATGTCGACGACTTTGTTGGCTGCTCGACGCAGGTCGGCTTCGAGTTCAACTTCGCGCTTGACGGCCCGAAGAACGAGGCGCCGGACGTTACGGAGATGCTGGAGGCCGGAATCGATGTGCTTGTGTACGACGGAGCGTACGACTGGATCTGCTCGTGGCCCGGTGTTTACCGCTTTTTGGAGCGGCTGCCGTACGACGACCACGCCGAGTTCAACAACCGGCACCCGAAGACGTGGCGCGTCGACGGCAAGCCCGCTGGCGAGTCGAAGACGGCCGGACACCTCACCTGGCTCAAGGTCTACGGCGCCGGACACATGGTCCCGCACGACAAGGGCAAGCAGGCGGCGGCAATGCTGACGGAGTGGATCAAGAACCGCTCGTTTACGCACAAATAGTGAGGCAAGTGTCGAGGCTGGGAAATGAGTATATGATTTGTTTACTTTTTAGCACGCGTTAATATTTTCGTTAGTGGCACATAATCTATTTTTGTCTTTAGACGCGCCTTTAGACGCGCGAGCTCAACGGGAAGCAGGGTGTGGGGATCGTGCAGCGCGTAGTTATACGTTTTGATCATCCCCTATTATCGTCGGTAAAAGCCCCGCAGAGAACGACCCACTCACCGTCGCGTGTGAATGCAATGCAGCGCGGTGCTCCTGCAGCGTGTATAATAATGACGGAGGCTGTGCTTATCGTGGGCGTTGCGCCCTTGCCCTTCGACCACCGCCAAGAATGAAGCCGATGCAAAACATTGCCGATGTAATCTAAGGGGGCGCGGCACCTCCCGGTGTGTGCGGCAATCCCTAATGCCGTGAGATTCGGGCTTCTTATGCGGGCGGGCCTCTCATTTCAGTGTTTGTAGATCGCGCCTTGCACTAATGCGGGCGGAGGATGAAATACTTCTATTACATATTGGTTCGTAAACTGTACCTATCGTGTAGTCTCCTTTGCAAGGAGCGACCATGTGATATGTGGTATGCTCCTCCACCAGGTACCGATCTTGGCGCATGCGCATTAACACTGGCAACCGCATAGGACCTAAATAGCTTGCCAAGGTGAAGTATCACCCGATTGGGGGTCGCCGGCGGGGGTTTCCGCACTCGCGAATGACGCGAGCAAGGGTCTGCCGCGCGCCCACCAATGATGCTCACGACAATTCGGCGATGGCTCGCGCGTAGCCCTTGGTCTAGTCATCCATGCATGCGTAACCCAAACCCATCCTGTATGGGACGCCCTAGATCCGTATTCACAGAGAGTTTGTGCCGAGCCCTAGCCACTGCCCTTGCCACGACAATTGTACCACAGTGGCGCGCCGGACGCAGCAGGCAAGCAGGCGCGGCTGGAGGATATAGCATTTGCATCAAAAACAGCGTCTATCGTTCTCTCATCGCTGGCCCGGGAATGATGCTTCGCAGGCTGGCTTTGCGGATCGTGCTGGCACTGGCCGTCGTCCTGCTATGTATGGGCCTCTACTCAGGCATGGACCGAGAGCTGCCTTCACGTATTGTGGATGGTGCCGCGAACGCGGCAGATGCCGCCCGCAAAACGATGGGGCTTGCCAACGCCGACGACCTCGATGAGGCGTGGGACGAGATGGTTGATGTGGCCCCGCTGCTTAACGACTTGGAGGCGGGCCGCCACGAGTTCGACTGGTCGGACTGGCTGGATCTCGACAAAACGAAGCTGTATGACCGCGGCGATCTTGATCCGAAGCTCTATCCGTACTTGCGCACAATGGGATTCAACCAGCGGCCCATTATGCCGTACCTAAAGCACGCATCTCCGCAAGAGCAAGCCATGATCGCGAGACTCTACTGTAAGTGGTACTTGCCGTCTCCGTTCCGCGTGGTTGCGCTCGATGACCCGTCCGGCATGTCATTGCGCACCACGCCGGCCCGCTACTATCAGGTCGAGCACCAAAAGAAGTCAATGAGACACCACCAGTTCGGGCACACGAACCCAACTGTATACTACGAGCCGGGGCCCGCTCTGAACCCTGTTCTTGGCGAGGCGAACCAGAGCTTGGTTGATACCATGTTCCCCACGGTGAGTGAGAAGCTTTTTACTTGGGACCCGGATCAGGTCGTGAAGGAAGCCAAAGAGGAGGAGGAGAACCATCCGTTGACGATCAAGAAGGCGCTTGATGCGTTGGACACCTCCGGAAAATACTTCGAGGAGGTCTGGATCCGCGATGACCCCGTCGGCTATGGCGTGCACTACGACTGGCGGTTCTTCCGCGGAATTTTGTCCCACGAGGACCACACGGCCGCCGTGCATATGCTAGGACGCGCGTGGCAGCAGTTTGCCGAGCAGATGCAGATCACCTACTGGTATGCTCACGGCTCGCTGCTTGGACACCTGTGGAATGGCATGGCCATGCCTTGGGACTCGGACCACGACATCCAGATGCCCGTGCTCGAGCTCGACCGTTTGGCCCGCGACTTCAACCGCACGCTGGTTGTGCAGAACCGTAAGGAGGGCTTCCGCAAGTTCCTCATTGATGTTGGCCCTTACTACGTGCAGCGCAGCCGCGGCAACGGCCTGAACGTCATTGATGCCCGCTTCATCGACGTGGACACGGGCGCCTACATCGACATCACTGGTCTTGCCCGCTCGAACCCGGCGCGCAAGCTTGTGTCCTGTAAAAACAAGCATCTCTACCGCGTGCACGACTTTTTCCGGCTGCGGCGCTCGCTGTTCGAGGGCTACCCGGCCCTCATTCCCATTGGCGAGAAGACGCTGCTGCGCAAGGAGTACAAATCGTGGAACAAGCCGAAGTTCGGTGAGTGGCAGTTCAACTTCCAGGTGCGCCTATGGGAGTTCAAGCAGAGCTGCGCGAAGTTCCTCTCCAAATTCAAAAGTACAGTGCACGTCTATTGCTTCCCGCAAAAGGAGCTCCCCGCGGAGCAGTGCGACGGGTTGCTCGGCACATGCGACCAATTCACCCTCGATGAATACGCGCGCACGGGCGATGTGACCGAGGCGCACTCGCGCGAGCAGAGCAAGTTCGATAGCATTGGCATCATCACGCCAGAAACAAACTTCGAGGAGTCATTGGACATCATCAAGACCTTATATGATATCACGTCGCAGTACAGAGAGCCATTCCACACGTCCCCGAACACCGAAGTGTCTAAGGCAAAGGGCAAGACGAGTGACGCTGCTGCCGACGCTGAGAACAATAACAACAACAATGACAACAACGAGTAAAGCGCATTGTCAGCTGCCACGCATAGACCGGCGCTAGACCTAATTCGGGTGCGCCTGGAGCGCACTAGTTTTGCACAACACACCCCCCTATCTTCTGTGATCTACCCTTAGCTTGTACTTTTAAGACTCAGAATTCTATTTCCCGGGACCTCGTGATTTCGTGATTTATGCTCGCATCCTGGCCACTTAGCCAAAATCCCGCCCCACGTGGGTGGGGGGGGGGCTATGCGGTACGGATACATAGGAATCGACGATGGCGCTAGGTTTGCCTGTGTAAATACGCCATATCGTGGGGTAGTTTCTGCAATAAACGCGGAAACCGGCACGGCTAGGAATCATGTGGTTCAGGCCGGAGCAGAACGGAGCTGCGTGCGGCTTTCCTATGAAATGATTGGGCCGGTTTTGCAAAGACTGCTATTTCCTAGTTAGTTTGATTAGCGGATCTCATGGTAACTGTGTGTTTTGTGTGACCGAACACTTATGGGCGAATTTCCTTGGGAGGAGTCGGTGTGTTAAAAAAAAAAAAACTGCTTTCTATTCGCAATGCTTTTTTGTTCAGTATTGATATTATGTACAATTATTTTTGGTCTATTATTATGCTGCCTGCTCGTTCTTATCACGGCGCCGCTTCGACGCTTCGATCATCTCCTGTCGCTGCTTCCGTTTGCGTTTCTCGACCTTCGGCACTGTCGAGATCTCCGCGCGGTTCGCTGGCTTCACCCGCTTCTTATGTTTGTGGCCCTTGGTTGTAGCAGCAATGAGCCAGTCACTAACATCGCACCCGCTCTGGCGCATTACATTCACAATGGGCCGCATTACCTCCGTATCCTGGTTAGAGTAGAACGTAATGGCTCTGCCCTCGCGGCCGGCGCGACCCGTGCGGCCAATACGGTGCACATAGGATTGTGCGTTCAGCGGTACATCATAGTTGATCACCAAGTTCACGCCGTGGAAGTCGATACCGCGCGAAAGCACGTCGGTACAGATGAGGACCCAGATATCACCCTGCTTGAACTGGCTCACGACGCGGTCGCGCTGCGTCTGAGACATCTCCGAGTGGATGGCGTCGACATTGACCTTGTCGTAAAGCAGCTCATGGAAAAGCGCCTTCGCACGTTGAATGCTCTGCACAAATACGAGGATGGGGGGCACGACGTCTCCGCCGGCCAGCATCTGGCGAATACCTGTGAGCTTGCCGGCCTCGGAGCCGCAATATAGAAGCTCTTGCTTCACGAGCTCGGCAGCACCTTCCTTGTGGCCTACAAACACACGACAGGGCTGTGCCGTCATGACGCTGCGCGCAAGCTCCTCTACGGGTAGCGGCATGGTTGCACTGAAAATGGCCTTGATGAGGTGGTTGTTCGTGCACTGGGTAATGATCTGGTCCGTTTGCTCGACAAATCCGTCGCCCAATAATCGGTCGGCTTCATCAAGAATGAGCCACTGCACACTGGCAAGGTCATATAGATTTTCCTTCTGGCCCTCAATAAGACGCATCGGCGTGGACACGACGATATCCATGTTCTTATTTTCACCCGGAGCCGAGTTGCGGAGCTTGGCCAGCTGCTTCTTGTTCAGAATCGCGACCGACAGGTTCTGTCCCTGGCTGAGCTCGACGGCGACTTCGTATATTTGCTGCGCCAGCTCGCGTGTGGGCGACACAATGAGTGCGCGTGGGCCACGCTTTGCCGATGTGGCCTTCGAGGTGGCCAGAGACTGCACAATTGGTGCTACGAACGCCAGCGTTTTACCTGAGCCCGTGGGTGCGCACGCCAAGAGATCGTGCTCCTCCAGCAGGATGGGAATCGCCTCGGACTGGATGGCGGTCGGAACCTCGAACGACATCTTGGCTAGGTTGCGCCGCAGTCGTGGCGTGAGCTCGTAGCGGCCGACAAGGTCGTCGAACGAGCCAATTGGCAGCGGAGCATCTCCAGTAACGCGGATGCGGTGGCTAGCACGGTGCTCGGCCGCCTGCTCCTGCGTCTTTATTCGCAGCTCCGTATCCACTGGTACGGAGCTTGCCTCGTCGCTCTCGTCGCGCGCCTTCGGCTTCGTGGGCGCGGCAAAAAAGTTCACGCGGCGGTCGATGTCCGCCTCCGAATTCGGCGTCTGGGGCTGGCCATTGAATAGCGAAAGGTCCTTCTTTTGCTTCTGCTTGATGTTAGCACCCCGGGCGAGTAGCTTGAATATATCCATTTCTGCCTGTTGTTCCGAGTTTCAGCAGCAGACTCCGGAATTTATGGTGAAATATTTGGCCCGAAATGAAGCTCCCAGCTTAAAAAAGTGCTCGTCCACCTTCCACTACCACCACCCCCCCTACTGACCGTACCCTGAAAAATTTGGATCTGTACACCAGCCGTTACAACCATGCTAGCCATGCTTCGACCGCAGTTGCTGCGACCAGCTGGTCTCCGCGGCGTGCGGAAGATTGCGTTCACGTCGTCGTCGGTGACGCGGGACGGCGGGAGCCGCGCGCGCGGCCTGAAGCGCGACCCGGAAGAGTACATGGTGTCGGCGTCGGGAGTGCGCTACCCGGGCACGGCAGAAACGCTGGAGCCTGTGCGCCGCTTGCTGGGCCAGTTCGAGCTGCCGGACTCGCTCATGCTGCAGGCTGTCACTCACAAATCGTTTGCGCACGGGAAAGTACCGTACAGCGAACGACTGGCCATTCTCGGGCAGCAGCTGTTCCGGCTCGAGACGTGGCGCGCCGTTGCTGCGGCGCCCGTAGCCGAGGCTGAGGGCTCGGCAGTAAATGGGAACAACTTTGATGTGGACCAGAAGGCGCTGGAGGTGCTCACAAGCACGCCTGTCGTGTCGGCGCTCTGCGAGAAGGCAGGGCTCGAAACAGCCATGTTCTACAAGCAGGCGTCGGAGAAGACCGGCCCCACGATCAAGGCCAAGACCATGCATGCCTTGGTTGGCGCGATTCTGCTACAAAGAGGCGCCGCAGATGCCATGAAATTCATTAACGAGCGACTGCTCCAAGGGGAGCTGAGCGTGTTCGACGTTGCCGACAAGCTCTATGTACATACACAGGGGACTCAGAGTTCCTGATCAAAATAATTAAGCCTAGAAGTCTTTGTGATTCATGCTTTTCTTCGGTGGTTCGCGCGAAGACGTTGACTATAAAAGGAATTTAACGCATGCTTAGACGAACCATGTAGGCCTACCTGCCTACCACAAGCTGCAGAGTGCAAATACTCAATTAGCCCACGAATAACTTAGTTACATGACGAGAAATATTCATTTGATTGTGCATTACCTTAGTACCCAAAAAAGTATCCAAAAAAGTCTACAACCCACCTACAATACGTCAACAATCCTGTCTACGAAATCATCACGCATCATTATACTAAAGTATCGCACGAAACGCTGCGTAGAAAAACGCAATGAACAAAAATCCACCGAACTAGCCATATCCGCCACTATTTGGCAATTTAATTGAAGAATTCAGAAACCCCGCAAGAAGTGCCGCTACTGCTACTGCTGCTGCTGCTGCTGCTGCTCAATTTCCGTAGCTAAGTCCACCCTCGTCGTCGATGTTCACGTCAGCGACTCTGCCCGTCGGTGGCCGCAGGACCTTGCCCTGCGGCGTGAGTCGGAGTGACTAAGGCCTGAATCTCGACCATCTCTACCACTTAACCACAAATGATGGCGTTCAGGTGGAGTAGAGTGGCGTTCCAAAGATGCCGCATCGCTTCCAATATACCGCCGAGGCAGCGCGTAGCTTCCGCCCAGCTTGCCCGGCATATTCATAGCTCGCGCATGCGACTCAATGATTCCAAGGGCAAGCGCGACCCCGATGATGCTGAGGACACCGCTGGCGCGAAGGACGAGGCTGAGGGCTCTGGCGACGTCGCGGCCAACTCAAAGGACTCCAAGAACAAGAACACGGAGGCTTCTGGCGAGAACAAGGCCGGTGCTGCAAAGCAGGACCCGCGTCAGTCGTGGTCGCCGCCGCCGCCGGCTGCGCGAGGCAAGGACCTGGCTGCCGAGAGCGCCGAGCGCCGCGAGCGCATTTTGCAGTCCGAGCGCCGCCGTGGCCAGAAGAGCCGCACCGAGACCGGCATGTTCAATCCCGGTGAGTCTGAGTCCGGCGGTGCAGACGAGGGTGGCAACGACACACCGCCCATCACAAAGCAGGAGCGCCTGCTGCCCATCCAGCTGCAGTTCCGCCCTGTGTTCCCTGGCATGGCCTCGCACTTCATGTCGACGGACCCAAAGCTCACGAACGCTGTACGCAAGTTGCGTGATACCCGCGGCTGGGACCACCGCGTCGTGGCCGTCATGAGCAAGGCCCCCATCAAGACGACACAGCTCGTCACAAACGTAGATGATGTGCATCAAGTGGGCTGCGTGTGTCTTCTTGACCAAGTCGTCATTGCTCACAGCTCTGTTCCGGACCAGTACCAAGTCCATGGCGTGCTTTACCCACAGTTCCGCGCTAGGGTTGGCGAACTGGTAGAGAACGTCAAGGCTGTGGTTGAGACGGTACCCGAAACAGAAGATAGAGAAGTTGCCGAACGCGAGCCGGACTCGGACGCTGCCTTGGATCAGGTCACCGTGCAGTACATGAAGGGCATCAGTGCTCTTCCGAACGAACCGTACGCAGTAAAGGACGACGAGGTTCAGCGTCTCTCGCTGAAGATTATCGACAATCTGCGTGAAATGTCGATAATGAGTACCACTGTCAAGGCGCAGGTTGAGAAGTTCAGTGAACTGGTTCCTCAGAACCCGGGCGGTGTCTTCAAGCAGCCTGACTTCTTGGCTGACTTTGCAGCATCTCTCATTCCTAAAAATGATGCCTTGCAGCAGATTTTGGAAACGACAAACGTTGCGGCAAGACTGGGTCTCGTGGCGGATCTCGTTTCGAAGGAAGTCACGTATCTTCGCGTGCAAGATGGCATTTATCGTTATGGAAACAATCAGACTGAGCAGCGTAACCGCGAAATGATTCTGCATGAGTACCTGAGGTACATCAAGAAGGAGCTCGGAATGGATAGCGATGACAAGTCCCGGTCGGCTGAGAAGTTTTTGGAACGTGTGGAGAAGCTCGAAATGCCCGCTGACGTGCGCAAGGTCTTTGATGAAGAGTTGGCTAAGTTCAGGTCTCTCGAGCCAACCTCGGGTGAGTACAACACTGTACGCAGCTACTTGGATTGGCTCTCGACAGTACCTTGGGGAAAGTTCAGCGAGGATCGCTTCGACCTGACTGAGGCTCGTAACATTCTAGACAAGACGCATTACGGTCTCGAGGATGTGAAGGACCGCATTTTGGAGTTCCTTGCCGTCGGTAAACTGAACGGCACTGTTGATGGTAAGATTGTTTGCTTGGCAGGCCCTCCTGGTGTTGGCAAGACGTCTATTGCCAAGTCTGTAGCTGAGTCTTTGAGCCGGAAATTCGACAGGTTCTCCGTAGGCGGCTTGCATGACCCTAGTGAAATCAAGGGTCATCGCCGCACTTATGTTGCTGCAATGCCGGGTCGCATCATTCAGGCCCTCAAGCGCACGCAGACTCAGAACCCGGTGATTTTGATTGACGAAATTGACAAACTCGGTCGTCATGGTGGACACGGAGATCCGTCGGCCGCGCTGCTCGAGGTATTGGACCCCGAGCAAAACAAGAATTTCCAGGATACCTATCTTGAGGTTCCGGTTGATCTTTCTCGCGTTCTATTCCTTTGCACGGCCAATAACCTTGACACAATTCCTGCACCTCTTATGGACCGTATGGAAGTCATCAACGTCCCAGGGTACCTTCCATCGGAGAAGGTTCAGATCGCCGTCAACCACTTAACCCCTAAGGCTCAGCGTGAAAGCGGTCTCATGTCGGCCGACTTGAACATCTCACCTGATGCTTTGGGAACATTGGTTAGCCGTTATACGCGCGAAGCCGGTGTTCGTGGATTGACGAAGAATATCGAGAAGATTTTCCGAAAGATTGCATTCCAAGTTGTCTCTGAGAATGCGAAGGCGCAACCTAATGATGCAGTTGAGCAATACAAACTGCGCGTTGGGTCAAAGGATCTTGTTAAATACGTTGGTGCCCCTGTTCACAACTCCGATAGAATGTACGAGATTTTGCCTCCTGGTGTGTCAATGGGCCTAGGATGGACACCGGTTGGAGGTGTTCCTATGTTTATTGAGAGCGTTCTACAAGAGCAACTTTCGCTGAAGTCGCAGCCGAAACTTACGCTAACGGGTCAGTTGGGCGAAGTGATGAACGAAAGCACTTCAATTGCCTACTCCTTCGCCCGCATGTTTATGACGCGCAATTACCCGCGCAACCGCTTCCTTGACTACGCTACGATCCACACGCATTTCCCTGAGGGCGCAATCAAGAAGGATGGCCCCAGCGCAGGTATTGCCATGGCTACGTCCCTATTGTCCCTGGCCATGAACTTGTCTGCTCAGAGTGATGTCGCCATGACTGGTGAGCTCTCGCTGACTGGAAAGGTCCTTCAGATTGGTGGCCTTCGCGAGAAGGCAGTTGCAGCCAAGACTGCGGGGGCCAAGGTCATTGTGTTCCCGGAGGACAACAAGGCCGAGTGGGAAGATATGCCCGCACACGTTAGGGAGGGAATGGAGGCGCATGCTGTCAAGCATTACGATGAAGTGTTTGACATCGTTTTTCGCAATGTCGACGAGGCCAAGATTAACTCTGCATGGCCTGAGTTGAAAGAAAAAAGCGAGAAAAAGAGCACTAAACAAAGCCACGAAAGCGAGTTGAAGCACGCCAGCCCTATTGCCACCTGATGCTGTATTCAACATACATAATGAATTGAGTTAATGACCTCGAATGTTTTATAAAGCTTAGAGTTTTTATAGAATTTGCACTGCCAGTTACCGTCGTCGGCATGTCTTCGTGGCATGTTTCACGGCATTGTTTTAAAATTATTGAAATTGGCTCTTCCGCCATTTTTTTTAAACAAAACCAAAATGAATTCGAAAGAACATCTGTTCTCTTTCCCCAGCATTCTGGATCTGAATTGATTCTGTGGCCGAGTGAAACCCTCTTTCTCTGAAGTGAAACCAAAACCCCCCTCTAAAGTGAAATATTAATGATTACACACACAAAATATATGGACGCGTCCGACTTAGGATCACATTAGAGAGCCATGGCGCAGGCGTCGATTACAAGCTTTTTCACAGGTGCGAGGAAGAAGAAAGAAGCGAATGAGCCGAGCCAAAGTGAGCCTCCAGCAAAACAGCGTAAGACTCAAACAACAACCTTGTTGAGTAGCTTTACGCGTGGAAATGAGCCTGATCCTAACTTCTACGCGGACTCTACAAATTTACAACGACATAACAGGTTCAGAAACCAGCTTGGTGTACCTAAAAGCAATGCCTCCGGTTCTGGAAGGCGCTCTATGAAGCCCTATGATTTGCAATTCATCGAATTGAAGCGGCAAAATATGGATTCTATACTCATGATCCAGAACGGCTACAAGTACCAAATTCTTGGTGAAGATGCATACCGTGCAGCCCGATTTCTGGGACGCTCGCCTGTGTCGGGCTGGCGCACACTTGAAGCTGCTGGAGACCGCACAGATGCACTTTACGACCGCTTTGCCAGCATCACCTTTCCTATCGAGCGGCTCTCGTTTTACGTTGAGAAGCTCATCGCACAGGGACTCAAGGTCGCGGTAGCAAAACAGCTTGAAACATCTGCATTGAAGGCACTGGGTGAAAATAAACGTGGGCCTTTCCGCCGTGAAGTGACGAATGTATATACAAAGGGAACCATGGTCGAGGAACTGACTGCGTCAAGTGTTGTCTCGGGGCATGTGCTAGCACTGCGTGAGGTGGGCTCTTCATACGCTCTCGTGGCTTGCCAGCCGGCAACTGGCGATACAATCTATGATGCATTTGGTGACTCGAGCGTAGTTATGGAGCTCGAGACGCGACTGCTCCATATTCAACCCAGCGAGGTTCTCATTGTCGGTGGCAAGCTAAGCCCCAGTGCTGCAAAGTTAATTGAGTCTCTTGACGTGCGCGTTGTTCATATAAGTCTTGAAGAAGCTCTGACAGACACACAGGTGCCCCCAGAAATATTACAGGCTGATGGGTTACGCGAGTGCTGGATTGCCTTGAACAATTATCTGTCGGAATTCAAGCTCGACAAAGCTTTATCTCTTGACATTCATCCTTTCTCCCTACAGTCGTCTATGCATCTGAATGGTGACACGCTCAATTCTCTAGAGATTTTCAGCAACCAGACTACATACGAAACATATGGCTCGCTAGTGTGGACACTAGATGTCACGAGCACTCCATTCGGTCGACGGTTACTTCGCAATTGGATTGGGAAGCCGCTTCTCGACCGTGCTGTTCTTGCTGAGCGAGTTGAAGCAATGGAAGAAATCATGACATCCAAGAATATACTATTCACATCTCTGCGCCAGTCACTCAATCGCATGCCTGATCTCGAGCGTTATACGCTACAAATATTCCATGGTCGAATCTCGCCAAAACAGCTATACTGGTGTCTATACTTTTTTCACCAGCTAGTGAATTCCGTCACACAGCCTCAAATTGCGGCAGCAAAGCTTAAAAGCCCACTGATAGAGTCTTTGGTCTCGAGTCTGCCGCGGGCGAGAGATACAATTGAAGGGTTGCTAGGACGCGTTAATGCGCAAATGGCTCGCAACGACAGAGATGGAGGAAATTTGCCACACTATTTCGTATTTGAGGAATCTAATGACAGTCAAGAGAACAATGCCGATTTGGTAGAAATTGACGATCTGCACTTGCAAATAGCCAATTGCCGCTCTGATTTCGAGCGGTTCTTACGGGAGCAGAGTAAACAGCTCGGCATTCCTTTGAAGCAAGTGAACGCGGTTGGAGAAGAAGACACATTTGTTATTGGTATAGCCAAAAAAGACTCAAGTAAGGTTCCACCGTCCTGGAGAAGACAAGGGGCTACAACGCAGGAGGTACGCTACTGGGCTCCGTACAGCATGGAACAAACAAAGATCCTGAAGCCATTGCTGGAGCGTCTTGATGTCGCGGCCAAGAGGGCATTCGAGAATTTTGTCGCGGAGATTGCCTCGAATTACTTTGAGGACCTTCGAGGAGTGGTTTCCGCTATGGCTACCATGGACTGTCTGTACTCGTTGGCTGAGGTTTCGTCGCGTCCAGGGTACGTAAAGCCAGACATTATTGACAGTCCATGTCTTGACATCGTAGATGGTCGGCATCCGATGATTGAGCAAATGAAGACCACAGACTTCATTGCCAACAGCGTCAAAATGTTTTCGTCGGAGAACCGTGTCATGATCATTACTGGGGCGAACATGGGCGGAAAGAGCTCGTTCGTGCGGCAAGTGGCGTTGATAGTGATCATGGCTCAAATAGGCTGCTATGTACCGGCATCTCACGCTCGCATATCGATGATGGATGCTATATTTACGAGGATGGGCGCGTTCGATAACCTATTGAAAGGCGAATCAACATTCATGGTAGAGCTCAAAGAGTGCTCAGCGATTCTGTCGCGAGCGACTCCGCGGTCTTTAGTTCTTCTTGATGAGATTGGACGTGGTACGTCTACTATGGATGGTGTGGCTATAGCCTATGCTGTGTTGAAGTCTATGATCGAAGATGTGAAGAGCTTCACGCTCTTCATCACGCACTACCCGTCCCTGTGCGAGTTGGCAGACGAATTCGAAAACAAGTTGGTGCAAAATTGGTCCATGGACTGTGTGGAGGAAGGAGAGTTAGTGACATTTCTCTACAAAATAGTGCCCCGTCAAGCCCTGCGATCGAATGGCATCAATGTAGCACGGCTCGCCGAGCTCCCTGCTGCAGTTCTGAAAGTTGCCGCACAAAAGTCAGCCGAAATAGAGTCCCGCATGCAGGAGCACCGAAGTCAAACGAATCTACTTCGTGAGACTATGAAAGTGCTTCGTGGCGCTAGCGAGCCAGAATTGCTGCTGAGCGAGATCCAAAAAGAATCTGTTAGTGACGAGGAGATTCTTGAAGAGGTGCCGGAAACTCAGTTTCAATAAAAAGAATTAGGTGCGCGATGGACAATTTTTCTAGGGAGTCAGGCGGTTACGTGCCCATTTGTTGTTTTCCCTAATGTACTCGAGGCGATCGTGCACGCGGTCCTCACGGCCCTGCCAAAACTCAAAATAGTCCGGGGTTATAATTGCACCGCCCCACCACTCGGGGATATCGAGTTCCTCTGTTTCGTCCAATTGGCGCAGCTTGGCCTCGATGACGCTGCGATCAGGAACGACTTGAGACTGATTGTCAATACTCACGCTGGCTTGGAACTCGTGAGGTCGCGACTTGAAGTAAGGAATGGACTCTTCCTGGCTCATGCGCTTGATTTGGCCCTCGACTCGGAGACTGCGGTCCAGCTCGCGCCAGTAGAACGTGAGCGCTACGTTCGGGTTCGACCGGATGTCGCGCCCCTTGTGGCTCCTCTCCCAATCCGAATACACTACGAACCGACCGTCTTCGGTAACATCCTTGACCACGACCATGCGATTGCTCACGCGGCCCGAGGGAAGCTCGGCAGTGGCCAAGCTCGAGACGGTGGGCAGTGGCAGGCCCTTGTTTCTAGCATCGCGCAGCCATTTGTGGAGCTCCTCGCTGGGCTCGAGTGCTGCGCTGGACTCTAGAAGCGCATTGCGTGTAACAGCCGCCATGCTTCGTGTAGCAGCAGTACTGAACCGCTTGATGCACAGCAGTTTGGCCATGAGTTCATACCCCTAGCCCTTGCCACAAAAACCCCATAGTAATTGCTGCTGGTAGTGCTTTTAACTTTTCCGCATGTGATTCCCTCCGCATGGTTTACCCCGGACTTCGTCTTACTTGATTTCTTCTTCCCCTGCAACTGGGCGCGAAACAAATTCAATGATTTGTTTGTTCGCATTGGGTCTTATTCATTCAATGAAGGCTATTTTAGCGCGAAATGCTGGGCCGCTAACGCGAGATTCAGTTGAATGGTTGACGGTAATGCAGTGTGTCGAGAGCTTGGGACACAACGCAACAGCGCTGATATATGATCAACAGCTGTCGTTCAGCTACACTTTGCCAGGGGAGGATTTGTGCACAAAAGAACTGGATCTGCGCCAGGGTATCGATGATTGTCTTGACAAGGTGAACCTGACCGGATCATACACATATATGAACACATTGTACAACACAAACGAAGAGTATTTCCCCGAGCTATATCGAGGCATACCTTATACCAAGTTTGAGCAGAGTATCATACCAGGACTGCGTATAAAGCCATCGAAGGTTTTTAAAGAGGAACTATGAGGCTGCTTGTGGACTCAGGTCAACAGCGATGTAGTGCTAAAGTGAATTATGGTTAAGGGCCGATCGTGTGTTTTCCACTGCGGCCGGTATGAAAAAATCACGGGAGATTCGGAAGATCTACGTTACACGCTGGCCCCTGCATAATAGTGATTAGGTTATCCGGGGAAACTGGTTTCTTGACACCTACACATATGACGACCGTTGGACTTATTGGCACCGGCATTTTTGCCAGCACGAAGCATCTTCCTGCAATCCAGAAGACGCCTGATCTCAAGGTGGTTGGCTGCTTTAACCGCACGAAGTCCAAGGCTGAGGACTTTGCTGCCAAGGCTGACTCCGACGTGAAGGTGTACAACAGTGTGGAGGAGCTTGTTAACGACCCGAAGATCGAGAGCATTGATGCGCTTCTGCCTGTCGACCAGAACCTGGACATTGTGAAGCTTGCCGTCAAGGCCGGCAAGCCGCTCTGCTTTGAGAAGCCGATTGCGGCGGAACTCGACGAGGCGCGACAGATCGTGCAGCTGGCCGAGAGCACGGACGTTCCGATCATGGTTCTCGAGAACTGGTGCTTCCACCATGGCACGAAGAAGCTTGTGGAGCTGCTGCCCCAGATTGGCGACGTCATCATGTTCAACTACCAGGCGTCGGGGCCGTTCCGGCTCACGGCTTACCACGGCACGCAGTGGCGCCAGCAGCCGAAGCACGCTGGTGGGTTCATCAGCGATGCAGGCGTCCACGATCTGGCCCTTGTCACCGAGGTGCTTGGCCCCATTGGCAGCGTCTCTGCTCGCGCGACGCAGGCCCAGCCCGAGTCTGGTGCCGTGGACACAATCACGGCGCTGCTGAACATGTCTCGCAACGGCGTGTTTGGATCGTACACATCGGCGCGGTACTCGGGGGCTGCTGAGTCTGTGCTGAAGTTCCAGATCTTTGGCAAGAACGGCTCGCTCGTTTATGAGAAGCCGTCGCCCACGCAGAACAGGGTCGTATTGCGCCTCGGCCGGGGCAGCGAAGACATCAAGGAACAAGTGTTCGATCTCCCGGAGGACGACCTGAACGGCGTGACTGCAGAGTTTGCGAATTGGGCTGAAGTGCTCAAGTCCGGCGACAAGTCCAAGATTTTCGTCACGCCGCGCAAGGCGTTCGCCCATTACGCGCCGATTGTGGCTGCGATCAAGTCCAGCGAGAACGAGGGTGCGTTTGTGCATGTCCAGAAAGTGGACGACGAAGACAATTAGTGGACTGCTTCCCCCTCTCCTAGAACCATGTAGCATAAAGCATATATATATACATACATTCACATACAAATTGTCTAGACACTTAGAAAAAAATATGTGCAGCATTAGCGCGACGTAGTGTGTCCGCAGAATAAAAAATATATATAAAAAAAGAATCAGAAACCTGCGTGTCCGATTCGTCAATGCGGCCTATTCAATTGTCGTTATCGGCCGCGTCTGGCTCTTGGTCTCGTCGCTTATTCCTGCCCCCAAACACAACAGCCCCGCACTACGTCGTTTCACCCAAAGGCAGGTAGCACAGTAGCAATCAGTGTCTTGGCCAGTATTTTGTTTTGTGGCGCGCAGAACCGCCGGTTCCTGAAAAACCGCCGCCAAAGGCACTCCCCACACTTAGCGTTTGCGCGGCGGCCCGCATATGACCCCAACCCTGGTGCTGTAGAGGTGGTGCATATATATACCGGTCAGTTCAGGGCCCTGTGTAGCGACACACCGCTTCGGTTTTGAGACGAGACTTGTGGCCAGAATGGGGATCGCTCGACGCGCATTGCAGCTGGCTCGGCCAGAGCTTCTTCGCACAGGCATGCTAATCAACGGCGAGTGGCGCACGAGCCCGTCGACATTTAAGGTGTTTGACCCCGCGACGCAGGGCGAGATTGGCGAGGTTGCGGAGGCCACGCGGCAGGACACGCAGGACGCAATTGACGCTGCGTACGAGTCGTTCAAGACGTTCAGCCGCACGACGGCGCGCTACCGCAGCGATCTCCTGCGGCAGTGGGCCGTGCTTGTGCGCGAGAACGCAGACGACTTGGGAAAGATCGTGTCCAGCGAAAACGGAAAGCCGTTTGCAGAGGCGAGGGGCGAAGTGCTGCAATCAGCACAGAACTTCGAGTGGTTCAGTGAGGCGGCGCCGCACTACGTTGGGAACACCATCCCGTCCGCGAACCAGGACGTGCGCATCCAGGCCATTAGACAGCCTGTGGGCGTATGTGGAATTATAACGCCGTGGAACTTTCCTGCTGCCATGATTGCACGCAAGGTTGGTGCCGCCATTGGCGCTGGGTGCACGTCCGTGATCAAGCCCGCCGAGGACACGCCGCTTACGGCGCTGGCATTCATGTACCTGGCGAAGGAAGCCGGAATCCCTGACGGTGTGCTGAATGTTGTGCCGACGCGCGCGAACGTGGCTGATATCGGCGCCGAGCTCACGGGCAACAAGAAGGTGCGCAAGATCACGTTCACGGGCAGCACTGGCGTCGGCAAGTTCCTTATGCGCGCCGCCGCAGACACCGTGAAGAAGGTCTCGTTCGAGCTTGGTGGTAACGCGCCGTTCATTGTGTTTGACGACGCCGATGCCGACAAGGCCGTGGCCGGGGCCATGGCCTCGAAGTTCCGCGGCTCGGGTCAGACCTGTGTTTGCGCGAACCGCATCTTTGTTCAGGAGGGCATCTACGACTCGTTCATCACGAAGCTGGGCGAGGCCGTGGCCAAGCTGACCCCAGGACACGGGCTGGACCCCGAGTCCACGCAGGGCCCGCTCATCAACGAGAAGTCTGTGACAAAGGTGCAGGATCACGTCTCTGATGCGCTCAAGGCCGGCAAGGGCACGCTTGTTGAGGGTGGCAGCGTTCTCGAAGAGCTGGGCCCGCTGTTCTATGCGCCGACCGTCATCCGCGACGTCGACCCGCTCACAGCCCGCGTGTTCCAGGAGGAGACGTTCGGTCCTTTGGCGGCGGTGGCCAAGTTCCGCACTGACGAAGAGGTCGTTGAGTACGCGAACGCAACCGACGCCGGACTGGCGGCGTACTTCTACACAAACAACGTTGGCCGCGCCTACCGCATCGCCGAAGCGCTCGAGGTCGGCATGGTCGGCATCAACACGGGTCTCATTACGGAGGTAGCGCTGCCATTCGGCGGCATTAAGGAGTCCGGATTCGGTCGCGAGATGTCGATCTATGGTCTTGACGACTACACCGTCATTAAGAGCATTGTGACGAACATTGCTTGAACATTTTTTTTCTTTTCTTTTTAGACAATAAAAAATATACAAACAAAAATCTATTTAGGCTTTAACGTACTGAAGAACGACTCGACGTCGTCCTTTGTGATGGCGCGCTCCTGGCTGCCGATCTCGCGCAGGTACGCAATAAGCCGCGTTTGCATGCTGTTAAACGCAGAAAGGCCATCAACAACCATTTCGTGCGGGACTGATCCCTGCAGTGCGCGCTCGCCGGCCTCGAGCAGCGTCGTTGTGTCCTCGTCGCGCTGCGGCCGGTAGCTCTTTTCGCGCTCGCCCAGAAACGGGTACTCAAGAAGCATGCGCTTAAAGCTTGGATCGGCGCTGAGGATCTTTGTGTAGTTGCTAGCCAGAAAAAGGTACCCGTTGACCTCAGCTACAGCCGCGGCGGAGGACCTTAGTTGAGCAACATCTTTCAAACATTTAGGGCATATTAGCCCTCCGAACGATGCAGGCAGCTCGGGGAACATTGCCGTCATGTCTGCATCGCCCTCGTCGTCGTCATCGTCGTCGTCATCATCATTCATTCCGTCCTCGTCACCGTTGTCGTTTTCGTTTTCGTCTGCTGCGGTCTCGTCCACATCAATGGTTGCACTGTTGGCGCTATTATCGCAGTCCAGCTGCTCCTGCCTTCGCCTTTCCTCGGCCCGGGACACGCCGCATATGCAGCGCGCATGGAACCAGTCCTCGCTGCAGCGCGTTCCCACCAAGCACTGGATCATGGCGCTCTCTCCATAGTCTGGGTCGTGGCAGGACTCCTCGCATACGCAGAACTTGCCGTCGAAGTTGTGGCCGTACGTGAGATGCGTGTTCGGCGCGGGATCCACCTCGTCGGTACGGCGCAAGCAACAGTAGGACCCGGGCAGCCGCACCGTTCCGCAATCGCAGCGGAAGTCGCGCTTCGTCTCGAGCTCGACAATGTCGTGGTCGGCATGGCAGCGCAGGCCGCAGGCGTAGCACAACGCGTTCTGCGGGCGGCACGTCAAGCACGCGAACAGGAGCTGCCGCGGCGCGATGTCCAGATAAAGCGTGCACTCCTTCGGGTCCCAGGGGAACTTGCGGCGCGCCTCGCTCTCGATTGCGAGCTGGCGCTCGACTAATTGCGCCGCAGTGAGCTCCTCATCCTCGGCCGCGAAGTTCATGGCCGCGGTGTGGTTCTTAGTCGGCGGCGGCCCCGCCTCCACCTTATGGCTCCCCGTCGCGTCCATAATAATAATATATTATTATTTACGTTTACTGCAGCAGCGCACGCAGCCTCGCCTCGAAAGCCGCAGTTTTTTTTTTATTTCGTTAAGTTCGGCATTGCCAAAGTGTATAGGCATAGACTGCTATTGCGCACAATGGATGAGCAATACCCCAGGCTTCTAGCCAAGTTCGAAGAGTCCGGCACCAAGCCATGGGAAGTGCTACACCTGCCGCCTGAAGACATAGCGCGACGCGTCAAAGTAAGCAAGCGCGAGATTGAGCGCTTCCGTGACTTCTATCAGCGCGAGGGCGTGCAGCCAGCGCTCACAGACATCACGCATGAGACCATTTCCACGCAGATGCCCGAGCTCGACGCGTTGCTCGGGAACGGCCTGCATTACGGCGCCATAACCGAGGTCTGCGGTGCTGCCGGCACGGGGAAAACGTGCTTTTGCTGCCAAATGGCGCTGTGCGCCGCGTCTGCCGTTTATATAGCCAGCGAGGACGACACAATGCTTGCGTACCGGCGCATGGAGCAAATGGCGTTGCGTTACCACGGCCTGAGGCACGTCAAGTTTGTGCGAGTACGCACGCTGCCCGAGCTGCGCGTTGTCCTGCACCAGATCCGGACCTTCCAGCTACCGCCGGACCTCGTTGTGCTCGACTCGATTGCCGCGCTCGTGCCGGCGAACACGGTCACCGACTTCATTAACACCGAGCTCGACGACACAGTTGGCCTGCGGCGTCTTTGCGCCGAGACGGGCTGTGCCGTCATTGTGGCAAACCAGGTCAGGGACCGCGTCGGGCTTGAAGACCGGAGGCCTGGCCCCGTGTTCGAGTTCGAGCAGCAGGAAATTCTCCAAAGCGACGCGCATGTACGCCCATATTTGGGCCCAGAATGGACGGCGCGCCTCGACTCACGGCTGCTATTACGGCGCACGGGCCGCCTTGGTCGGCAGGCCACGCTTGTGTTCTCTAAATGGGCCCCCTATGGATCGGTTCCTATGCGTATGACCGAATCGGGCCTGAGGGTAGGGGAGCCCGCGGATGACCAGCCGCTGTCCCAAACCCCGACTTCGCAGCTGGTCTGACTTAGTTAGTTAAACTGGGACCGCGCGACGCGTCGCGTCGCGTTCCGAGGGTTTTACATAAGACGTAATTTATGCAGGTAAATTAGAACCCAGATAGATCTCCCTCCTCGACAAAGACAACCACCTGCCAGAAACCCAAGCGTTGTTTTTCTGCAGTACACACTATGGCGCGCGAGAGTCCCCGAAAACGCGGCTATGCCGAGTCGCGCGACCCGCCAAGTGACTCCGAGGGCATTCCGAGCTCGCCTAACGCGCCGTCTTTGCCGTCGTCTCCGCCGGCCATGCGCGACGATGACTTCCCGCATGCCGTGGACGACGAACTGGACGAGGTCGACAGGGCAGACGAGGTCGACGACATTGACCGCCTCGACGAGGCCGCCGAGGAGGAGGATGGTGAAGACCTTTTCGGCGACGACATGGCCAGAGACTACGAGGCCAACAACCAACTCGACCGCTACGACGAGAATTTGGGAAACTTAGACGACAATGGTGATCATGACGAGCTTGATATCAGCGGCCGCCGAGCCGTTGACGCCATTCTGGCCCGCCGTGATCGCGAGACTACAAGCGGCCGCGCATCCGAGGGCACGGGCCAGTTTTTGGAGGACGACGAGGGCGATGCTGAAGGTATGGGCCTGCCGAGCCGACGAAGACGGCGCAACCAGTTCGAGGAGGACAGCGAAGATGACGATAGTGACGTTGACGACCCGATGGAGCGCCCGCTCTCGCTTAATGAGCTGGCCGATGTACAGGCGCCAAGCGTTGCCGAGTGGGTGACGCAGCCGATTGTGAGCCGGACTATTGCGCGCGAGTTCCGCAACTTCCTCGTCGAGTTCACGGACGAGCAGGGCCAGTCCGTTTATGGCCAGCGCATCACATCTATGGGAGAAGTGAACTCGGAGAGTTTAGTGGTTGATTTCCCGCATTTGGCCGAGTCGCGTGCCGTGTTGGCCAGCTTTCTCATCGCTGCACCGGCCGAAGTCCTTAAAATCCTTGACGTCGTCGCCATGCAAGCTACCGAGCTCGTGTATAACAACTACCGCGAGATCTTTAAGGAGATCCACGTCCGTATTGCGGATCTTCCGGTCACCCTAAGCTTGCGAGACCTGCGTGAGTCGCACCTGAACTCGCTCGTGCGCATTTCGGGCGTCGTGACCCGCCGCACGGGCGTCTTCCCGCAGCTCAAATACGTGAAGTTCGACTGTCGTAAGTGCGGTCAAGTCTTGGGACCCTATGTACAGGACTCTAATACCGAGATCCAAATCTCGTTCTGCCACAATTGTCAGAGCCGCGGTCCATTCACCCTCAACAGCGAAAAGACCGTTTACCGAAACTACCAGCGTATCACGATCCAAGAGAGCCCCGGCACTGTGCCGGCAGGCCGACTGCCGCGTCAGCGCGATGTAATTCTGCTGTGGGACCTAATAGATGCGGCAAAGCCCGGTGATGATGTCGAAATTACCGGTATCTATAAGAACTCTTACGATGGCTCTCTGAACGCACGTAATGGGTTCCCTGTGTTCCGCACCGTCATTGAAGCGAACCACGTCATTACGAAGTCTGCACGGGACGGCAGTGACCGCCTTAGCGAGGCTGAAGAGATGGAGGCCAAGCAAGTGGTCCGAAACAGCCCGAATATTATCGACGACATCATTGCATCGATTGCGCCGTCTATTTTCGGCCACAAGGATATTAAGACGGCTATTGCCGCCTCATTATTTGGTGGTGTGTCAACGGAATCGGGCAAGACAGTTGTGCGCGGTGATATCAACGTGCTATTGTTGGGTGATCCCGGAACTGCAAAGTCCCAGCTTTTGAAGTACACTGAGAAGACGGCCAAGCGCGCAGTGTTTGCTACGGGCCAGGGCGCATCAGCCGTCGGGTTGACGGCAAGCGTTCGCCGCGATGCAGTCACGCGAGAGTGGACGCTTGAAGGAGGCGCGCTCGTTCTGGCCGACAAGGGCACTTGTCTCATTGACGAGTTCGACAAGATGAATGACTCGGACCGCACTTCTATTCACGAAGCAATGGAGCAGCAAACCATCTCCATTTCCAAGGCAGGTATCGTCGCCAGTCTCCAGGCGCGGTGTGCCGTGCTGGCCGCGGCAAACCCGTATGGTGGCCGCTACAATGCCTCGCTAACGCTAGCTCAGAACGTCGACCTCACGGAGCCCATTTTGTCGCGATTTGACATCATGTGTGTCGTACGCGACATTGTGAACCCCGAAGATGACGAACGTCTAGCGCTGTTCGTCGTGAATAGCCACGACAAGGCTCAGACTCGCAGCGCGTTTGCTCATGATCCTTACACACAAGCAGGGGACGACGAAGAGCATGAGGGCCCCATCAAACAACGAGTTCTGCGGAATATCATCCATGTTGCTCGCACCCAGTGCTTTCCCAAACTCACTAATCAGCACGAGTTCTATCGTATCGAGCAGATGTATGCCGAGCTTCGAGAGGAGTCCATGGCGACGGGCGCACTGCCAATCACGGTGCGTCACTTGGAGTCGATGATCCGTATCAGTCAAGCGTTTGCCAAGATGCGTCTCAGCCAACAAGTACTGCCTAGCGACGTGACGCGAGCACTGCGCGTCATGGTGGACACCTTTATTGGAGCCCAGAAGCTGCAGGTGCAGCGCCAACTTCGCCGACGGTTCGCCCAGTATGTGAACTGAGCAGCCGCTAACTATTTATAACTAGAATTACAACGTAACTATTATTTAATGTGAGCTTATTTTATCCGACAGAGATCCTGATGATTTGATGCACACCTTGACGACTCTGACAGAGTGCTTTCGTTTTTCTTTCTTTTCAATTCTTACTTTTTCAAGGCTGTGGGAAGGGCATGCCTGATCTCATGCAAGGAAAAAAAAAACAAACTAGAATAGCATGTAGGGGATGGAATAGGTAGAAAATCATGAGGGTATCATTTCAGAGCAAAAAAAGTATAGGATGGGGTGGTACGTGTGTTGTTCATAATCATCAAGAACAACAGACAATACAGCCCGAGAAGACTTTAGAAAAAAGGTTGTGGACATGGCAAGTAGCGTTGTGCAGACGCGAAAATCAGCACCTCACAACGTCTATTCGAGCTCGCCAAGAACTCCATGGTCATGATCGGACTCGCTACTACTCGTGTCCATGTATCCAGCTGGACGTGTGTTCAAATAGACAAAAAGCACGCGTTTTCGGCGCTTGTTGAAGAAGAAGAACATCTTGGACCAGGAGATTCCCGAGTCGTCGTCTTGGAGAAATTGTTGCGGAAGCTCGAGCGAGTATACCTTACACTCGCTCGGAGTGATTTCGGTATGAAGTGTGCTCCACAATGACTGCGGCACATTTAGGCCCAGGCCGACCAGCGTTTGGTTTATTGCTGCTAGGCTATCACCGTGCTGGCGCTGGAAGTTTGTGGGGTGCAGCGAGCTGAAGTCGCGGTCAGGGTCGCTAGCGTTCAATACGCTGATCAGATACGCGTACTGCTTCATGTTTCCGCCCTCGTCGAGCGGGCCGAAGGGCGAGCCCACGTAGGCAGCCGACGGCGTGGAGTATGCTCTGCGCTTTGAGACTCCGCCCTGCTTTGGGCGCTGGCTGTCACTTGCAGTGAGCGGAGGCGACAGCAGCTGAGTTGAGCCAGTGTAGCTCCCGGCCACAGCGCTCTCGATGATGAAACCCGAGTCGTTCAGGTGCTGGTCGAGGGTGCGAATGAGCCGTCGGTCGCTGGACGCGGGCTTCGTCGTGTACAGCTCGATACCGCAGGTGACCTGGGTATCACCAACGACCCGCGTCAATTGGTTGCCCAGCTCAACAAGCTCGGGCGTCTCGACGTACTTCATTGCGTCTCGGCGACCACGCTCGTTCGTCGTAGTGATCTACTGATCCGAAACGGGAAGTGGCTGATATAAGCCACGTGCGTGATCGCGCCCAATCCTGCCAGGATAAGGGAAGGGCCGCGACCGATAAATGCATGCTCGCGCACGATACGGCTTGGCGGGGTGCATAATGCTGTATGATAAGGCGGCCATCAGGCGGCGCAGGATGGTGCGGAGTACGAGCGGGGTGTGGAGACAATGTGGCGGGTGGCGGACACGGCAGTAAAAAATTGTTGCTTGAGAAACTTGTGTTCCAAAACGGTGTAATGTACTTCAAGATTAGGGTCGTCGTGCGTGCATATGGAACGTGGTTTTGGACGCCGGATAATTAAATAAATAATAAATATGCAGGAATTCTCCGACGGAGGTTTCAAAGCCGTCGTGCGTTTCAGTGCTAGTGTATGCTGAGATCGTGGCTATAATGATGGCGATGCTCAACAGAAGAATGCTATTTGAGGATTGATGCTCGGAGGGTCCGCGGGGAAAAGGGGTGCGCTCGGAGGTGGTGCTCGGAGCGGAGGTGGATACTCAGAAGCGGTGGCTCAATGAGCGTGAGTATTAATGCATTAAAAAAAGTGCCTGGAGCCGGGCTGAGTACCTGGGCGTGTCTTGCCTGCATGTTTTCTTGTTTTCTTGGAGCACGCGCGCAGTGCTACAAAAAGTAATCCGGCAGGGGCTGCTTTGAGGGCACAATGGTATCCAGTTCTGGATGATCCTTTGTCTCGAACACTTTATACTCTTGGCTAAAGTCGTCGTCCACAGAAAGGATAGCCGCTGAGTTGCCGCAACGGTAACAATAGTTCGGCGCGCTCCACACAGTGACAAGTTGATCATCAAAGAGTTTCTGGTACCCGTCCACAACAAGCTGGTGCGCGCGGGCTATAAGCGACGTATTATTTTGGTGATGGAACTCGCGCACAGGCCCGCCGTTGAACAGAAAGCCGGCGCCGCGAGACGACACGGCCCACTCACTACTGTCGTCCAAGGACTCATCCGGATCCGACCAGAGAAGATCACACATAAGACCCTCGTGTGGTACCTCCTGCTTGCGGTCAAGATATCGAATGTCGTCGAGGCGAGTGAATTCGGGGCTTAGACCACCGTGCACGCAAAAGACGCCGCCGAGACCGCCGACCAAAGCGCCGAGCGAGACGTAGTCAAACACTTCGCAGCACATACGCCACACACTTGCCGAGCCATACTTGCGAACGCATTCGTCGTAAAAGCCGTACGACGCCGTTATCTGGCGTGATTCGTGGTTCCCGCGGATCAGGTATATTCTATCGGGATACCGGACCTTGAGGCTAAGAAGAAGCAAAAACGTCTCCACGGAATAGAACCCGCGATCGACAAAGTCGCCAAGGAACAGATACCGCGTGTCGGGGCACTGCCCGCCGGTCTCGAACAGAGTATACAGGTCGTGGAGTTGTCCGTGTATATCTCCACAGATTGTAACCGGCGTGGGCACGAGCTGGATGTTGCCCTCCTCGGCCAGAATCTCCTGGGCTAGAGAACATATTTGCCCTACTAACCGCTCGGGAACATGGCCGCCGCGCCTGAGCAGCTCAATGACCTCGTCCATTGACACTGATCGGTGGTTGGTATCGCCTTGGACGCGTCGAGGGTAAGGGGGCCGAGGGGAACCTCCGGGCGGCGGCGGTCCCCGCCATGATGAGGCTTTTTTCTGCGTGCGTGCGCGCGCTACAAACGCAGATGCGTAGGTGCACTAATTCCTGTTTTTTAATTTTTTTTATAAAAAACGAAATTGGAGAACGGTCTCCACGAAAACAAATATGTACTTTTTTTGGTTCCTCTAGTCTATTTTGATCGACTCATAGATGCGTCGCACCAAAATATATGCGATCACGGAGCCCACGCTTCCCAGTGCTAGGAAACACAGCATACACGCCAGCAGCGAGTAGCCGAGATAAAGCAGACGGCCTGTCCAGTACGTAATGGACATGCTGCGTCCCAAGTAGTAGCATGCATAGAGGAAAATGTAAATGGCCGGCGAGCCTGCGACGCAGAAGGTGCGCCATTGCCAGCGGTAGTTCTCAGCCACAAGCGCAAAGTACAGCGCCAGCAGGCTTGTGCACGCCGACAGTGTGACCATGGCCCAGATCGACGCAAACAAGAACCCAAACATGTAGTAGATGCGCTGGAACCAAATGGCCCTCATGATGTAGCGCAGCTGCAGGGACACGGCCAGGAATGGGATGAAGCCGCCAATGAGCATCATGGCCCACAGACGGTGGTGCCACGGCTGCGGTGGAATCTGGCGCGGGATCTGGTTCACGCGCATATTAGGCGGGTACGGCACGGGCCGCTTGAATGCAATGAAGCCGCACACAAGCGACAGGGGCACGCTGATGAGGCCCCAGATAGCAAGCAGCGCGGCCATGCTGCCAAAAGGCACGGCTCCGGATGCATCACTGAATATTAGCAAGAAGTTGATGCACAAGAACAACCCGAATACAATGGCAGGGACTACGAGCGGCGTGAGCACAAGGTTCGACTTCCAGTTCGTTCCGCCCCATGTCTTGTACACAGTAGCACTGACGTACCCGCCAATACCGCCAAACAAAGTGTTGAGCAGCAACAGAACCGTCGTGAAGGAGCCGCGGTTCGCTGGCGATAAAAAGCCAAGCACAGCTAGCGTTAGCGTGCTCAGCATCGTCACAAGAATCTGCACACCGGAGCCAATGGCCAGCGAGAAAAGCTGCGTATGGCCCGGCGCTCTAAAGACGTCACCAGCAACCATTTTCCAGCCCATCTCGTCCGGAATGTCGTCGCTGCCGAGGTCGACTTCGTTGTACTTCGCAATGTCCTTGCGCAGCATGCGCGTGAGCGTCAAAGCGCAGAACAACCCCAAAAAGAACACGAGAACCGTGGTGTTCACAAGAGCAAACCAGTTGATTCTGGGCTCCGTCACCTTCAGGTACTTGTCCCATCGCGTGGCCCAGGGCGTCTCGCTCGGCTCCCACTTCACCGAGTAGCTGAAGCTAACCTTCTGGTTCTCGATAGCATCGCTTGAAAGTCGGATGGCCTCGCCGTTATTCGCCTTGCACCTGAAGCCGTCCTTCTCCAGAGGCGTCTTCATGCTGCGGGGCTTAATCGTCGCGCCAACGATGCGGTACTTCTGCTCCGCCTGGTTGTGGTGATACTCGATGGTGATCTCGAAGTGGTTGTACAGATTGACCAGGTCCTCATTCTCAGACTCCTCGCCATCTTCCACGACTTCACCAAGCGCGAAGCCTGTGTTGTACTGGTCATCGGCATTCTTGCCGTTCACGGGCAGCCCGTCAATAAGCCAGTGCTGCTCAAATCCTTGCACAATGCGGTTCACCACGAACTCTGTGTCCTTTGTGCGGTACTCTGTCGTGCAAATGTACTTACATTTCTCCTCCTTGAGCATTTCCACCGTGATGGGTGAGGTGTAGATGCGGTCTCCAAATAGGATCGCACCCAAACTCCCGCCGCGCGGCTCCTTTCCACCCTCCGGTGCGCAGAAGCGGAAGTGCGGGTGGTAGTAGTCGTAGCCAATCAGGCTGTTTGTTCGCGTGTCGCCAGACGACGTGAGCCTGTTCACGAGGACGGGAATCTTGTCGCCTTGGTCGTAGTCTGTGGGCGCCATCCCGGGCAGGTACCACGCCGCAGCAGGTCCGAGCCATAAAAGCAGCAAACCCAGCGACCAGCTCCACATTTTTCACGGCCACAGTGCGTGGGAAACGAACAGCCAAAATGGGGTCTGCCAGGTAGTGTCAATAGTAAGGGCTAGGGTCGACGCGACGGGCTGACACTGCGTCGCCGTGAGCCACACCACCGGCGTGTTTCGATTGCGCGGCCGCCTTGGCGCTGGGCCAAATGTTCCTCCACGAAGAGCTGAAAAAAAAAAAAAAAACCGAGGCGAATGCATCGTAGTTTGAAGGTACTCTGTTTGTTTAGCAGTGTGCTACATCGACTGCTGTGTTATAACACAAATATTTATTATAAGTGTGTTAATACACGTATGCTTGACCCCACTCGGATTCTAACTACATTAAATCCATGCTTTGTTAGGATTCAAACACTTTGGAGTGGGAATTTCATTGATCCAGCGCGAGTTAAACGCGCGGTTCTTATGCTAGTTCACCACCACGAGAAGGTATCGGTTACATAACCGCACGCTCGCAGCCCAAGGTCGACCGAGGAGGAATGGACGAGGTGCTGGCTCAATCCTTTATTCCTCAGGTCGTTGTGGCCGCAAGCGAGGACTGCGAGTCCATTTATGACTCGCATTTGTTCAAGGGATCGGCCGTGCACAGCGCAACCGACGCGGGACCGCGCGTGCGTCTATGTACGCTCCCCAGTTTGAGGCGGGCACAGGATTCCCCGCGTTCAGACACCGAAGACATAGACGTAGACAAACAGACACGGCAGGCGCGCCAGGAATACGGCAACAGCTACTTCCCCAAACTGCTTGAGTCGATCGTGCTAGCCACGTTCGACGCCCGCCGGGCGCAGGCGTTCGAAACCTTCGGCCACCCGGTGGCCTGCATCCTTGTGGTTAGCAGCCGCAATCCGAACCCCATAAGCACTCTAACGCAGCTCTACCAGCAAAGCTACCAGGACTGCCCGCCGTTTATGAGCGCGGACTTTCTTCGGTGCGTATGGTTCGTGAATAGCCCGGACTCCCCGCCCACACAGGAAGACTTTGCGGTTGTAAATAGCCAGTTCGGCCCGTTCTGCTACGAGGTCCCTGACTCTGATTTCAACCAGGGTGTCTCGGCCGCAATCACAGACGCCGTGTATCCCTACATGCACAAGGTAGTTAAGGAGTGGCAGGAGGCTCACGCGGCGAAGTCGAATGCCGCGTTCGGGTTCGGCAAGTTCCTGAAAAAGCTAGTCACAAATGGCCCGCCACGGCCCGAGACGAACCTGTTTTTTTCTGTTTGCCGCGAGCTGCAGCCCCATGTTGCATCGATCCCGGCCCCAGGAAAGGTCCACGCCGTGGATCTGGACATGCAGATGCGCCGCTTAGCAGACTTCGCATTTATACTCGGCGAGTACAAGCTTGCCTACGCTGCATACGATACTTTGCGCAAGCCGTTCCTCGGCGAAAAGCAGTGGGCCCACTACGGCAGCATTCATGAGATGCTGGCTTTGACGGCGACCCTCAGCAAACAGGGCGACGTGAACTCACTCATTGACGCCGCCATTTATACATATAATTCCCGCTGCCACTTGCCGATCTATGCTTTGCGGTGTACGCTACTGGTGTCTGGTGCGCTCGTGGAGAATGGTAGCGAGCT
Organism: Entelexis vaccinii; assembly: GCA_004125185.1. Lineage (NCBI taxonomy): Eukaryota > Fungi > Ascomycota > Dipodascomycetes > Dipodascales > Trichomonascaceae > Entelexis > Entelexis vaccinii. The sequence continues at coordinate 28,041 of NRDX01000029.1, read as the reverse complement.
ACTTGCTGCAGGATGGCTCTGCACAGCATTGCTAGATGTCGACCCGGCCTTTGGCAGCGGCTCCGAGCCCGCGGAAACGGCAATGCTCATGGAACGTACTGCAAGGGCCTTCGAGCGACGAGGCTGGCAACGCAAAACAGACTTATGGATGCTGCTCGCTGATAAGGAGTGGCAACGCAGTGGGCTGCAAGTATCCCCCGGGGCGTCGACGACGACTCCAACGGACTCGACAGCTCCAACAGCACCGGCAGCGCCGGCAGCGCCGGCGGCCGAGGCCTCATCAGAAACGGCATCGTAACTTCCACGCCGCTGCAGTGGCTAGACCATAGTTTAATTTATTTATAGACGTTCTAACGATAAATCGCGTCGGCCAGCCGCAGTGCCTGCACTGCCTCTTTCGTGTCATGGACTCTGATTATATCCGCGCCTTGCTGGACAAGTGCCGTGGCCACGGCAAGCGTACCCGGCACACGCCGCTTCGGTACAGTCTCTTGCGCAAGAGTCCCAATAAAGCTCTTACGACTAGGCCCCACGAGCCAGGGAAGCACTGGGAGCCCATTTGTGAGCGCCTTCGCATGCTTCAAATCCTTGAAGCGGCGAACAAGCTCGAGATCTTGCTCTGCGGTCTTGGCGAATCCTAGACCAGGATCAAGAATTAGCTGCCAGGACTGGCATCCTGCATTGAGAGCCGCATCGACGCGGGCTCTCAGCTCTTGGGCAACTCCTTCTACTACTCCATCATGGTAAGTGGTCAACGTTTTCATATTCTTGGGCGTGCCCCGCGCATGGCTAAGGACTATAGGCCCGCCTGACGCAGCGGCTACCGAAAGTATGCGCGGGTCCAGCACGCCGCTAAACACGTCATTGATTATATTCGCACCAGCCGTGAGCGCCGCCTCAGCGACCGCGGAGCGGAAAGTGTCTACTGAAATAACAATGTCCTTGTTGTGCTTGCGCAGAGTGCTGATCGTGCTCACAACGCGCCGAATTTCCTCGGCCTCAGGGACATCTGAAGCGCCGGGCCTCGTAGAGTACCCGCCAATATCAAGGATCGACGCTCCGTTAGAGACGTGCTCCTGCAATTTGCGAACGAGCTGTTCCTCGGAGTCATGCTTGAGATCCCCGCCATCCGAAAAGCTGTCTGGAGTCGCATTCATAATCGCCATAACCGATGTTGGTAGTCTCTGTCCCAGTGCATCAATAGCCAGGGCCCCCGTAGAGCCGGCGAGCGGCACCACATTAGTTTCGTCGCCTTTCACTACCGGGAATGGGCAGTCAGGCATCACATCACGCAATGGCGTTAAGACAAAAGACCTGTTCAGCATATCTTTATGAGGAATCGTGAGGGATTCGGTCTCCAAGAATATGTTGTCGAACAAAATGATGTCAAGGTCCATGGTGCGCGGCCCATTATCGAACTGCTTCACGCGGCTAAAAGACCCGTACTCGATCTGTTTGAGTACCTTTAGCAGGTCAGGCGGAGACAGGCCAGTGCGACATCGGAAGACGCCATTCAGAAACTGGGGCTGGTCCGTGTAGTACAAAGGCTCGCTCTTGTAAATTGCCGAAGTTTGCTCGACTGTGACGCCTAGAGATGCGAGCTCGTCAATAACCCTGCGTATATTCGCAATGCAGTCACCTTGGTTCGTGCCAAAGGCTATGTAGACGCAATGGCCAGCGGCAGGGTCAGTCAAGGTCGCATCGAATCGAGACTCCCCAGGCCGGCGCACAACTTCAATGCACGCAGCATCGGCCAAGTTCAAAGCACTGGGCTTTTGAGCGGTGACCTTCACTTCGGCTATGTCCTGTGTGCAGACAAAATCAGCGACGGAGTTTGCAAACGACTCAAGGGTGAGAAAACTGGAGCCCTCAACATGGCCAATTACTGCATCGATGAACTCCTGAGTAAACACGTCGGCACTCGGCTTGCGCGAAACTTGTAGGTCAAGCACGATGTTCTGTTTATGGATGCGCTCCAGATCGTTGACGCCGATAATTGACGCAACACTCAGCGAGTTCACTTTCTCAATCACACTGCTCGCAGCATTGACAGGGTTGGTCGAGACCTCGACTTCTCTGGATTTGGCCCTCAAATGGGCACGCGGCTGGCGAGTGTTGACGCTCACCCATTCGTGTGGGGCTATATGTGCGCTGATTGTCGCGGCTGCCTTGTGGGCAACTGCCTCAATGCCTGTGCTAAATTCAGGAGCTGATTCGATCGTATTCACGACTTCCGTGGAGATAAGATCATAATTGAGCGTGCGCCGCAGGTCGTCAGTAAGGCCCATGAGCTTAAGGCGGTGGCCCGCATTGATCCGCAGTGACAAACTCAAAGGCTGGGCGATCTGCCGCTGCCAAGCGTCTTTGCCAGCCACTGCCTTCACGGCTAAGTTTTTCACAAATATATAATCCCGATTCCGCATGGACCTCTTCCGTGCCTGCCTACCACCTTGTGAGGCCTGCAGTATCGCCGCCTATAACTATTTGAGTGACTAAGGGCCTCAAGGCAGGAAGAGGAGGAGGAGGACAACGACGAGGAAGACCCTTGGCTATTCCTTCTATTTTGTTTTGTTTTGTTATTGTTATTATTATCGAGTGTAAAGCGGATTGTAAACAAACTAAACACAATAAATAAATTTGGAAAGGTAACTAGCAACGGGGCTCAGAACCTGTCGGGGAAAATGACCGGTGCTGCTAGTGACCACGCATACAATACGTAGCAGAGCCAGGAGCTGCCAATCTTGACCCAGGACGCGAAATACGAGCGTCCAACAGGAACAAAGTCATCGAGCGGGTCTTTCTGGACATTGATAGTCAGAATTGACGCCGTGTACTGAGTTGCCAGCAGGAACACGATGTGGAACACAATATAGTTATATCCGTCGCTGCTTTCATCAATCGAGTCGTCGTCGCCGCCGGCCAGCCACTCGGCATCATCAAGGGCTGACTGCGGAAGCGAGCCCTCGCGCACGGCCTGGATGAGAGCTTCTCGGCGCGACTCGCTGGGCAGCGCGATGCTGCTGCTCATGTTAGAGGAATTGCCCGCAATGGCACGCGACGCTGCGCGCGTCGTTGTGTATGCAATGGCAACAAAGGTGAACGCTGCGCCCAGCGCCGTGGCCAGGGACCGCGTTGTTTTCGAGCGAGCCCACGGGTTGCAGTGTTTATCGTCGGGCTCGCTAGTCACAGCCGACATCACTAAGTACGTGCAGTAAACAGTGACCATTGCCGACTGAGCAAGGCCGGCCTTCGGATTGTAGTCCTGCACGACCGGGTGAATGGAAACAACGCTCACGATGAGCGCGAAGATCAGGTTCAGCGTAATAACCGCCTGGTTCATGCTGCATCCCTGGGGAGCAAATTTGAAGAACATGATACCCGACAGAATGAGCGCGCCCACGTACATGGAGACGGTCGAGCCAACGAGCACGTACTTCCAAAGCGACTCGTCCTCGGCCTCCTCCTCGACATGGTCGATGCAAGTTTCTGCCCACGAGTGTGCGGCATCAACCAGCAGCACGAGGCCAATAAACACAAACACAAACGAGAATGCTGGGGCTGCGTAATTGCCCCATACTATCCAGAAGCCTGCCGGGAGCAGGAAGAAGCTGATGAGCAGGAACACCACGTACGCGAACAGCTTCGACCGCCACCAACCGTTCTGGATGCTGGGCTTGCAACGGTAGGCAAGAATGCAGGCCAGCGCCAAGTGCAGCAGGCCCAGCGAAGAGTTAATGCGGTGCACAGCCACGAAGCTTGTGCACTCGTCGCCCTTACAGGCGTACTTCAGTAGATCGAGCTTCGACACGACCCACGAGCTCAGCGTCAGCCACGAGAGCAGACTGTTTATAAGGAAGAGCGTGGCGTACGCGACGCGCGCGGCAATGCCGTTCAAAACACCGCCGAACACGCCCGACACCATGTTTCCTATAATGGAGCTCACGCTCGCGCCCAGACAGCTGGCTATCGCCGTGCCGGCCATCTGGACGGGAATCATCGGGATCGACAGCAGCGCCCCCATTGCGAAAGTCTAGGCGCTAATGAAACTGCTTTCCGCCACAAACAATCAGCGTTTATTTAAAACGGGGGCTCCTGCCTGCCTGCCATGCCTACCCACCTCCACACAGTGGATTAGTAATCACACTCGACAGACTTAGACAGCGATCGTGCCAGCGCGGCGGCTGCTGCTGCGTACGCGACGGGGAGCGACTTGACGAGCGGAATGGATGAACTAAGAAGCGAGATCCAGGGGCTGATTGCCGGCATCATTGACTTCAAGGGCCAGCAGACCTGCGAGCGCGTGCAGGATGCGATCATCTACGGCGGGTCCGCAATGGCCGTGACGGGCGGCTTTGTGCTGCAGAGCTTCGAGTTTACCGTGTACGCCATGGCTGCGACCGTGGTTGCCGCTGTTGTTGCCTCCCTTCCGATCCCACAGTACCGACAGAACGAATTAAAGTGGCTTGCACCTCCAACGCCGGCGAACACGACGTCCGCTGATGTGATTGTGGACTATAAATAATGCGGCTACGAACCTACCAAAGGTGATGAGCAATTGTGTTTTGAGCGCAGTAGTGCGCTGCTTGCTGGCGGTTAACTGGGCGCGGTCGATGTTGGGAATGCCGTTGCCAATAATGCATTGCCAATAAGGTATTGCCAAGGCGTTGCCAAGAAGGTACTGCCAAGAAAGTCTTGCCAAGAAGAAGCTAATGCATTGCGGCAGCGAGGCAGTGCGGCAGCGAGGCAATGTGGATATATTTTTGGTATAGCTGGCCGTTCGTTTGTAGGCTGTCTTGTCTGCTGGGCGTTTTATTTACAGATCTGCTCAATTCATATATATATATATTCGTGGTCATTCAGTTATTCTAGTTATCAGTTTTCACAGCCGACTGGCTCGCGTATCGAAGTCCTTCTCCTTCTCTTGGGCTGCCAAAAAGCTGGGGAACTGCTCGAGGTTTTTCATCCATTTGTACACGCCCGGGTACTGGTTCTCGAGGTCATTGAGGACTCCGAAGTGGATGAGCTGCGTAACCGTGCCGTGATACATAATGTCAGCGACAGTGAAGCGGCCGTTGCAATAGAAGCCCCCGTTGCGGTCGACCTGGTTCTGTAGTTCGATCATGTTCTTGTGGAACTGGCCCTTGGCGTAGTAGCCATCAATTGTCGACAGTAAGAAGCGCAGAACCGCCGAAATGCCATATGGCGCTCGCTGCACAGCGACACCATGCACACCCAGTATGAATCCCGAAATCATGATGTTTGACTCGCCCGCGTAGAGCGCGTACTTAATGGTGTTCTCCTCATCGGCGTTCTTCCAGATCAGGTCTGAGTCCTTGCCGAACTTCACCATAAGGTGCTCCATAATGTGGCCCGACTCGGCATAAACAATTCCATCGTCCTCAATGATTGGCGACTTCCCGCTGGGATGCACATCCGCCAACTCAGGCGGCGCGAGCATGGTTTTTGAGTTGCGTTTGTACAACTTGGCCTCGTAGGGAAGCTTAAGCGCCTCGAGCAGCCATACAATGCGAATCGCGCGCGAATAGTTTAGATAGTAAAGAGTAATGCCCATACTGCAACTGGTCAGGATCGTCCTCGAACCGGAAGAAGCCGCACTCCGCATCCGCCCAGGCTATATACCGCGACTCCAGGGCTAGGGCGCGGCACTGGGTTCTTGCTTTTGAATGCGGACGTCGGCTGATCCTTAATTGAATGCAAGTGGAAAATCAAATGCGCCCAAGATAAACTCGCTATTTGTTGCCTCACTTTTCGCCTCGAAGCGTTGAGCATGTACATGCGCAGGGCGGCGTGGGCGCGTCACATACTTGACGCATGCAGTCGTAGCTAAAATTACTCGCAGCTTCCCATCTCCTAAAGTCCAAGCCCCCTACCGCGCCTGGGCTTAGTCGCGTACGATAATGCTTCGCATTATTTAGCCCCAGCGGAATTGATGCGCATGCACTTTATCACTGGACTGAATCGCACGATTTGGCCGCCGCTTTTGTCCCCCCACTTGGCCTCTATATTTACGGTGGGAGCCATGTTTAACTAATGATAAGCATGACTACCCATGGGTTTTACACATGTAACCGGCGCCAACACGCGTACGAGACCACATGTTTAGGGGCCTAGTGACCATAGTCGCGTTTATGCACCGCTTCTACCGGGCGCACTTTGTCGCGCGCCGCATACCTTAGCGCGCAGCGCCCGTCCGGCAGCTCAGCCCCTAACCCGCGCGGACTCCGAACGTGCGTGTCTCAGTCTGTGCCCGTGCCCTGGCGGCGATATCGACTCCTCCTCATGCACGCATGCTCAGCCGCTCGTACTGCAAACGAACTGGAAACAGAATGTGTGGGGGTAGTGCGACTGCTCGGCACGCATGGATACCGAGGCCCGCTCCATTTACACTAAATAACCACACTTTGGACCTTAATTCTAGAGTTCCCTGGCCATTGGGGCATCTCATCGAGAGCGGCTGGCCCACGTCTTTGCGAAGCTGAGCACTTGGGTATTTATTGTTCGCTATTTGATAGGCCCTACAGCCATCAACGGCCACGCATTATCGCCAGCGATAGCTGCTGCCTGCACGTGGGGGAGGTGGCCCAGCCTCGGTAAGGCCTCACTCGTGGTCCCGTGGCCTGTACCTACCCCACAGCATTTCGGCTCGGTCGCCCGCCCTTACCCGTACAAGGGTGCCGGCGGCTCAGAGAGACCCCGCTCGGTAATAGTGCATATAAGTAGACACTAAACCGCCCTGGGCAGGCAGACTTGATCGTGTTCACTCCAAACATGATTGAACTAAACGAAGTTAGCAACATCACCGTCAACGGTAAGACTTATGATTCCTTCACAGAGCCGCCCGTGCTCATGGCACAGGAGCGCGAGAGAACTAAGTTCAACGTGCGGGAAATGACCTACTACCTCTACGGCGGCAAAAAGGCCACCGAGGACCTCGAGGTCCTCATGCAGCAGATCGAGCGCGCCCCGGCGTTCGACAACAGCGACTACTACGATGTCATTGCTGAGCACGAGCTCTGTCGCGAGCGCACAATGGCCAAGGTCGGCGCTATTGCTGAGCTCGTCACCGACGGCCGCAGCGAGCAGGAGATCCAGAAGTTCCTGAGCATGGTCAGTCTCGTCGACCCTGCTGCCTACACGCGCATTGGCGTGCACTTCGGTCTTTTCCTCAGTGGCGTGCGCTCGAGCGGCACGCCGGAGCAGTTCAACTACTGGGTGGCCCAGGGTGCTGCTGGCCTCCGCAGCTTCTTCGGCTGCTTCTGCATGACTGAACTTGGCCATGGCTCGAACGTCGCCGGCCTTGAGACAACAGCAACCTACGACCGCAACACCGAGGAGTTCGTCATCAACACGCCAACAGTCGCCGCTACGAAGTGGTGGATCGGCGGCGCGGCCCACACTGCGACGCACACTCTGTGCTACGCCCGCCTCATTGTTGACGGCAAGGACTACGGTACGCGCAACTTCGTAGTGCCCCTCAGAGACACGACCACTTGGAACCTTCTGCCAGGAATCGCCATCGGTGATATTGGCAAGAAGATGGGCCGCGATGGTATCGATAACGGCTGGGTGCAGTTCAGCAACGTCCGCATCCCGCGCCTTTACCTCATGTCTAAGTACGTGAAGGTTTCTGCCGACGGAAAGGTGTCGCAGAAGGCTCCTGCCCAGCTCGCCCTCGGTGCCCTTATTGGTGGTCGTGTTTCCATGGTCCATGACTCGTTTACTTGGGCTGGCCGTTTCCTCACAATTGCCATCCGCTACGCAGCAGTGCGCCGCCAATTCTCTCAGAACTCCCCCGTCGAAACAAAGATTCTCGACTACACATACCACCAAAGGCGCCTGATTACGCGTCTGGCTTACGCCTATGCGATGAATGCTGGCTCGCGTGAGCTCGGCATCGTACATCAAAAGGCGACTGGCACCCTTCAGAACGTGAACACGAAGGACCAGGCTGCTTTGGACCAGGCCGTGGGCGAAGTGAAGGCGCTATTCGCTCTCAGTGCTGGACTGAAGGCGTTCTCTACTTGGGGAACGCTGCAGATCATCGAGGAGTGCCGCCAGTCCTGCGGTGGACACGGATACTCCGCCTACAACGGCTTTGTCGATTGGAATGCATTTGCCGTGCAAGTGACTTGGGAGGGTGACAACACCATCCTGGCTCTCAGCGCTGGCCGTGCTCTGATCGGGCGCGCGCTTGACCAGAAGAAGACTGTACCGGAGCTCAAGGCCTCGCAGGACTTCACGAGCCCCACTACGCTGATCGAGGGCTGGAACTACGTGTACGAGAAGGCTCTCGAGCAGGCAGTTGAGCAGTACCATGCGCTCACGAAGAGCGGCCAAGATCCGGAGAATGCTTGGGAGGCGCTGTCGCAGGCGCGCTTCCGTGTTACCAAGCTCGGTGCGCGCAACTTCCTGGTCAAGTCGTTCTTTGCCCAGGTGGAGAACACGGCTAAGGATCCTTCCGTCAAGAAGACGCTTATTGACCTTGCAACCCTATTTGCACTATGGTCTATCGAGGAGGAGGCTGCGGCCTTCCTCGAGTATAAGTACCTGAAGCCCGAGGAGCTCACGCGTGTGACCTTGCTGGTGAATGAGTACTGTGGTATCATTCGTGACCAAGCGATCGGCCTCACAGACAGCTTCAACCTGCCTGATTTCTTCATTAACGCCCCCATCGGAAATTATGATGGTGACGTATATCGCCATTACTTCAACAAGGTCAATGCTCGCAACCCGAAGGGTAAGACGCACGCCCCTTACTTCAAGACAATCATGGAACCCTTCTTCAAGCGCGGTGTGCCCACTGAGCCAGACCTGACAGACCTTGAGGAAGAGGAACGAGGGGAGTAGCGCTGGCAAACCGCTTTTATTTTATACTTTAAAATTCTTTTTAGTTTACTGAAGTGTCAAAATCAAATATATGAGCATGAATGAATAGCTATGCATAGGAATTGGCCTGAAATCTGGTAAATTGCGTGACTGTGACCGCCCGTGCAGAAGCCGACAAGAATTCAATATAAGAATATACCTCAGTGGTTCCCAAAAAAAAAAAAAATAATCTGGCATCCCGGTGGTTGCTTCTATAGCAAACATACGCTTTCACAAACGAGCAACGCTCAAAATCCATGCCAAACATACTCTTATAGTGTCCTACGACTTATTGTATATAAAAAGCTACTTTCTACCCGAGGAGTGCTTGATTAGCCTTAGTGAAATTTTCTACTTTACCTGGTCAAACTCGGTGATCTTTGAGGCTAAAGTGTGTAATGAGAGTACAAAATAAAGTAAACACGAAAGAATAATGCACTAAGTCTGATAACCGCTATAATATAGCCCTGCGACTAGCTTTAATTGCGAAGCGCAAGTTGGCGGTGTCCTGCTCGGCTGCCACTTCTGCTGCATCATGCACGTCGACACGTCACCGCATGCGGGAATATGTCCAGGGTAGGGGTCTTCCACTAAAGCCTGGTGTTATTCAATTAAACGGCTACGCTGTCGTCTTGAGACTATAACAGATTTCAAGTGAGCTACGGCGTACAGCACGGGCAAATGTTAAACGCACTGCTGCTATTGCTTATAGCTTGCGTGTGGGGTAAACCCATCGACGTTTCAGTCGAGGCCCCGTGGCGGACACCGTCGGAAACGGTTCTGGTGCTTGAAACTATTTCTCAGTACAATCAGTCGTCCTATTTCCCTCTACTCTCCGTGATCCTTAGTGCGCGAGAAAAGGGCGAAATTCAAGTGGGTACTGAAAAGGAAAGGCAGCTGTTATTTGACACGGCACGAAATGGTCATTTCTTGTCCGAATCGCAGCTCACACTGGCCGAACAGGAGTATAAGCTAGGCACTGTTTTGCCTCACTTTGAGCAAAACTATCAGCAATTTGAAGCCATCGAAAATCCCGCGGTTCAAGAATGTCCCGTTGTTATGTGGACTGAGGGCACTGCGAGCTGCGACCGATCTGATCTTTACGCACTTCAGTTCACTGAGTCCAAGCTTGAACAGATCCCAGGGCTTACCGAAACAGATAAGGTGATTGGTAGCGGCTCTCAGTGGGTTGTTTTGTACGCAGACATCGACTCGCCTGAGTTCCCTGATTGGCACTCAGCATTGCTAGCGCTAGCTCTGGAGCAAAAGATCACCTACGTTCTGCGATACCGTTCTTCAGGTAGTATTAAGGGAACCAAAGTGGCCGGCTATGGTGTCGGTTTGCATTTGAAGCGGACTGATTATCTCGTGGTTGATGACCGCCAACTCGACGGTGAAAAGTTGCAATTGAATCTCGAAGCTACGAACCAAGTACCAGCAAGCAAGGTTCCGTATCTTAGCTTTGGTGCAGCAAAGCAGGTGCGCAACCATGAAGGCTCGGATGAAGAGAAACTGGCCCTGCTTCAGGACCTCAGCTTCAATTTCCCCATCCACGCCTCTACACTTGCGACTGATGCTTCAGAGCTCGATGAGGAAGCTGAACTCAAAGCAAACCCTGAAGCTAGTCTTGGTGCCAATGGGCTGTTCGTCAATGGGTTGTTGCTTGATAAATCTGACGTGTATTCCTTTTTCGAAACGCTCCGGAAGGAGGAGTTGCTCATCAATGCCCTCCAAGGATACCTTCCTGGGGTAACTGACATCCCTGAGTTGCTCGTCTCTGGTGCTGCTCTAGATACTCCTACCGCTGACGGCAATGAAACGGTTTTGAAGCGTCGCTACGATTTGCGCGCCACGGCTGACGCAATTGGCTGGATCAATGACATAGAGGTGGACCGCCCTTACCAGGAGCTGGATCCCTCTATTTCTGCATTGGCTGAATCCACTGGTCCATTCGCGCCAATTCGACGCAACTTGCACTCGGTCGTGCTGGTAGGAAAACTTGAAGATCAGCGTACTTTGGCTCTATTGGCATCATTATTCCGTCTAGTGGCGCGCCAGGTTCCGCTTCAGATAGGCCTCGTCTCACCGTCACCTGTTTGGAGGAAAGTGGCCCAGCTCGGCACCGATGCGCGACAAGCATTCCTTGTTACCTTGCTGAGGACACAAAACTTTGAAGAGGCTTTAGAAATGGCCCGCCTAGCATATGATGCTGCGGAGCGACCAATTCCAAGTGCTACAGGGGATTCTGCTGAGTGGATGGAGCGGTTTGGCATTGCGGCAGATGCGGATCCAACTTTATTTGTTAATGGCTATTCTCTAAATGCTGAGGACTGGCAGGAGTTGGCTATGGATATTTTCATCAACGATGCTGAGCAGCTGAGGCTTCTGGCGGCCTCTTACTTGAACCCAGATGTTGATCAAGATGACATTATTGACCTGGATGGACAGTCACTGCGCGACATACTTTTCTCGTCTGGTGTTCCGAGACGTAACACGCTGGTGGACCCTACTAAGCCTGTCGAATTCGTGCCTTGGCCGCTTTCACCTATGCAATTGTTTACGAATCCTGAAACAACAGACGAAGAAGCACTTGCAAACAAACAAACCGTTCTGTTTAGTTCCTCCTTTTCTTCGCCTGACCGGTTTGATCTGCTTGACCATCTTCTCCACAATGCAAAAGTAAATGGAACTGTTGAGGTCGCAGTGAGACCCCTAAAGGGTGTGGACGAGCGCTTTTACAAGTCATTGCTTGACAAGTCCTTCAACATGTTCCGTTTTAGCCGTGATCTGGTGAAAGCCGCAAAAGCTCACCTTTACGAGGGAAAGTCTGCGCCTAAGGTATTTGGCGCTGCAGCCGAACCTCCACTGCCGGCAGACAGCTTACCGGCTGAAGCAGATTCTCTAGTCGTAGATGGACGTTTGATCCCTTTGAACGATGAGTTGACCGTTGAGGTACTTGATGAGCTTCTCGAGCGTGAGTTGCCTCGCGTACGTCGCCTAAGACAGCGGATTCCTAATATCACCGGCGTGGGAATCGCAGCTTTGAGTTCATCTGCGCAGAACCGTATACAAATCAGGGAGACGGACATCCCTGATATTTCGGTGAAGAGCAAAAACCGTCTAAGCTCTTCCCTCAGCTTTGTGATTAATCCCGCCAGCGCTGAAGCACAAGAGCTTCTTGCCTTGGCCAAGCTGGCCCGCGAGGCAGACCTTTCGGTTGATATTTTCTTGACACCAGCGAAGTTGGAACGTATGCCCACGCGCCTTTATCGGGGTGTACTGAACCGCTTTGAGCACGCTCGGTTCGAGGATAACGTTGTAGATGAGCATACGCTCTACACGACCGAGATAGTCGAACCACCGAGCTGGTTGACTGTGGCGTCGGATTGCGAGTACGACCTTGATAACGTTGTATTGAGCATGGTCAAGGACAGTGAACTGAAAGCTGTTTACACACTGCGAAGCCTTTTGATTGAAGGATTCGCATTGGGACCGGATGCCCCGGGAACGAGGCTCCAGCTGGTGGATCTGGACGGATCCATTTCTAAGGACACAGTGATCATGGCTAATTTGGGATACTTCCAGCTACAGGCTGAGCGACCTGGTGTCTATCATGTATGCATCGCTGACGAAAGTAAAGCGTTCTATGGATATGACACAACTGCGGACTGCATTCCAGTACCTGTGACGGGCTTTACAGGTGCAAAGCTCCAACCTGGTATCGTGAGTGGTCCCGCCGAAAGTCAAGTAGCCAAATCTCTGCGATCGCAGTCGGCCTCGAAATCTTCATCTTCACTATGGGGTAAAGTCGGTGGGTTCTTCGGCACTAAGGAGGAGCCTAGCAAGAGCAAGCCAGCGGATGTTAACATTTTCACCGTGGCTAGTGGTCATCTTTATGAAAGGTTTGCCTCTATTATGATGCTTAGTGTCATGAATCAGACGAAACACAGTGTAAAATTTTGGCTTATTGAAAACTTCATGAGTCCGAAATTTAAGGAGTTGGTCCCTGAGCTTGCTGCTGCGAACGGCTTTGACTACGAGTTCGTAAGCTACAAGTGGCCCTCGTGGCTTCGAAGCCAGACTGAAAAGCAGCGCGTGATTTGGGGGTATAAGATGCTTTTCTTGGACGTCTTGTTCCCGCAAGACTTGTCGAACGTGATTTTCGTGGACAGCGACCAGATCGTGCGCACAGACTTCATGGATTTGATTGACCTGGATTTGGACGGGGCGCCTTATGCTTTCACACCCATGGGCGATGACCGTGAGGAGACGGAACCATTCCGGTTCTGGAAACAGGGCTATTGGAAACGTACTCTACTTGACAATGGACTCAAATACCACATCAGTGCCCTATACCGGGTTGACCTGAACCGATTCCGTGAGTTGCGAGTGGGCGATCTTATGCGTCAACAGTATCAGCGTCTGTCTGCCGATCCAGAGAGCCTAGCCAACCTCGATCAAGACCTGCCTAACAGTATGCAGCCTCATGTTCCTATCTACTCGTTGTCCCCAGACTGGCTCTGGTGCGAGACATGGTGTAGCGATGAGGGCCTTGAGCATGCACGTACAATCGACTTGTGCAATAACCCGCTCACAAAGGAGCCGAAGCTTGATCGCGCTCGGCGCCAGATTCCAGAGTGGGTAGAGTATGACCGCAAGGTGTCTGAGTTCCAGCAGCAAGTGGATGATGCCCGCAACAAATTGAGGCAAGGCGCTGCTGAGTCCAACAAGCAGCCGAAGGGCGAGCCTGTCGGCGACCATTCAAATGAGCATAAGTTTGAAGACCTCGACGATGATGAGGATGATCACACCGAGCTGTAATTTGAATTAAAAAAAATCGATTAAGTGTGTCTCTCTAACACTAAGAAAAATACATAATTGTTCCTAAAACACTTTGGATAGAACGTTGCTAAGATCTGAGCCTGCTTTAGGCGCGGCCTTAGAGCTTCCGCCACTCTTCCTAGCCTGCTTCACTGGCCGCTGCGAGAATGCGTGTGTGCGCTCTTCCTCGACCTTGCCCGAGTCACCATCCTCAGCGGCGCGCTTCTTCTTGCGCTCGATTGTGGCTTTACGCTCGACATTATCGGCGAAAATGCGATTCTCCCGCTTAGCCTGCAAGATTTCGGCCTTCATTTTTTCCTGGCGTTCCTGGGCCTCAAGCGCGAACTGCTCGGACAGGTCGTGCCATTTAAACTTTGGCAGATACTTCATGTTCAGAATATCGTCGTAATAAAAAGAGCGCTTTTTCCCACCGATTGGGTTCCCGTTTAAGGACTCGACCGCTAACTTAGCATCCTTTTTGTTGCGGAACTCGGCCCAGCCCTCTACGAATTTCTGACGCTTGCTCCCGCCGCTCTTAACGCGCTTCGAATAGGCAATCGAGTCTTCGGGGGCTAGATAGATGCGGTTCACTTCGCCGAATCGTGATAGAATCTGCCTCACCTTGACAGGCTTCATATATGGGGGAATGCTGGATAAATAAATAACACCGCTTTTCTTGATATCCTTGAGCCGCTTCTTGTTATCTTCTTCGCTCAAAGGCTTGACAAATTGCTCGGGCTCAAGGCTGTCATTACCGTCAAGCTGCTGGTGTTGGCCAAACTCTTCGTCTTCTGCATCATTTTCGGCTTCGTTCTCGGAATCGCTTTGTGACTCGACACCTTTCTTCGCGCTCTGCGCGAACCGCTTTGTGCGCCCCTGGTCCTCTTCGCTGCTTCCATAAATGTCCTGATCTACATCAGATGAGTCTTTAAGACCCATTATTTCATCGGCTCGAGACATGTTCGGCGGTTTGTCAATGGCCTGAGGCTCCAACAAAATATTTATTTTGTGGATTTTGGCGAGGCTTCCAAATCCCAAAGCGTAATAATCTAGGGTATGAGAAGAGGGCGCGCACACATATATATAATGAACCAAACGCGTAAGAAGAGAGTTATAAATAAATAATTATAGAGCCAAAGCAAATAAATAAAGCAATCAATGCACGAGTTCGCTGGGACGCCAAGCGGTCCACTCGCGCCGTCTGTAAGTTTTGTTCCACGAGTGTCTGACTCCGAGCGTGCACTGCGGTTTAAGCGAGGGCCGCGGGCGCGGCGGAAGAAGGACTGAGCACGATATTTCTTTTATTTTTCCGTGCTCGTACATCAATCGCTGCGCAATATACATGCGCAGAAAATCGCGGTTCAGGCGTGGCGCCTGCAAAACGCTATGGTCCGGTGATGGGCGCATAGGGACGTGTCGCTGTCTCCAGGTTGTCATTTCCACCTCCTCTGTACAATCAAGCTCATCATCAGATTCATTAACGCACTGGGGCTCACACCCACTCTGAACAACTCGCTCTGCGCTAACTGTTGAGCGGCGCCTTTTGCTAAACTTGGCAACTGCCGTTGCAGGTGTTGGAGCGCAGATTACAGGCTGCGCCAGATCGTGCACAGCCAACGGCTGGGAATGCGCCAGTGGGTGGTCATTGTCGGCACGCGTGAACCTGATCATAGCGCGCCGTCTCCGCCTCATATCTGATTCCAGGGTCGGAGCATCATGGATCCCGGGCAAGCCCTTGGTTTCCGTGACATTGGTCCATACATAGTATTCTTCGTCACCGTACTCCGAAACGAGGCCGAGTTGGGCTGGAACGTGTTCCAGAAGTCCCCTGAAGGATGTGATTGCCAAGAGTGGATTTCTCAATGGCGGGGAGCAGGCCGCGGTGGTGGCGACCATTCGTTTTCCTCGTCCGAGCCACCCCGTATAATCCCACAAGTCGCGCCTTGATCAAAGGAATGGGGTGTGATTGTCTTCAAATAATCTTCCCCGGGGACCGCGGCTGCAGCAGCCGCCGCTCGCAACTGGCTGCCTGTACGGCTCTACCTGCATATGAGGGCAGGGTTGCGGGATCATATGCATCCTAAGTTGGTTCGATTTCTTGATAACCGGTGTTTGATTCTGCCGGACATCCGGTACGAGCTCATTGCACGGCTTTGAAGGAGGGTGAAGCGGCACAAAATTGATTCTTGTTCAAAATCTTGCCAATGGGCTCTAATAAAACAGCTACGCAGTCCACAGTGTGAATCAGGCGAGTCTTATCATGAGCCAATAAACCGCTGCGCATAGAACAAAGTCACATGGGCGACGGGCAACTTTTCATTCACTGGGCATTCTTAGTAACAAAGCTTAAGCGCGATTGCAGGTGATCGATACGGCGGCAAATTTCACCGACGATAACACATGAACTTCTTGGGTGAAATAAGCTCGCGATTGGATCGAGAACAATTTGTTTATACTGCGCATTAATCCTTTTTTAGGCCAATATAATATCTAATTATAGTGTCTAAGCGCGAGACTCGTCCGGTTTCATTGCTGGGAACAGAAGAACCTCCTTAATGGTGTTAGAGTCAGTAAGGAACATTGCCAGACGGTCAATGCCGCTGCCCCAGCCAGCGGTCGGAGGCAGACCATACTCAAGCGCCTGGCAGAACGTCTCGTCAATGACCTGGGCCTCGTCGTCACCCTGGTCCTTCTGCTTGGCCTGCTCCTCGAAGCGCTGGCGCTGATCGAAGGGATCGTTCAACTCTGTGTAGGCATTAACAATCTCCTTCGTGCCAACGAACACCTCAAAGCGCTCACACAGACCGGGCTTATCACGCGAGTACTTGGCGAGTGGCGACATCATTTGGGGGTGGCCGAACACAAATGTCGGGTTGAAGCAGTTATCCTCAATGAACTCGCCAATGAGCTTGTCGAGCATGCGCGCGTTCGTGAGCGGCGGCGAGCACTCGAGGTTAATCTTCTTCAGCTGTTCCCTAAGGAACTGGTTCGTCTCTGCCGTGTGCAGCTGGTCGCCAGGTGGGAACTTGACATTCAGCTTCTCCTCAAGCGTGGGAATGATCTCGACACGCTTCCAGGGCCTAGCGAAGTCGAGCTCCCACACCTTCGACTCGTCGTGCGGGTCAGGATGGTACGTAACCTTGTACGAGCCCGTAATCTCCTTGACCATCTCGCTGATCATCTCTTCAGTGGTGTTCATGAGGTCGTAAACATCGGCGTACGCCTGGTAGAACTCACATGTCGTGAACTCGGGGTTGTGCGTCATATCGATGCCCTCATTTCGGAACTGTCGGCCAATCTCGTACACACGGTCCAAGCCGCCAACAACAAGCTCCTTCAAGTAGAGCTCCGGCGCAATACGCATGAAGAGATCCATATTAAGATCGTTGTGATGGGTCGTGAACGGCTTGGCAGTGGCACCACCAGCAATCATGTTCATCATGGGGGTCTCGACCTCTACGAAAGCGCGCTGGTCAAGGTACTGACGCATGTACTTGATGATCTTGCTGCGGGTCAAGAACTTGTTGCGTGTCGACTTGTTCATGATCAGATCAAGGTATCGGTTGCGGTAACGCAGTTCTTGGTCCTTAAGACCGAAGTGCTCCGTAGGAAGCATGCGCAGACTCGGGGAGAGCAGCTTGATGTCCTCGATGAAAACCGAGAGCTCACCCTCACCACCGCGCTTCGGCGACGTGCGGAACGGGTAGCCCTCAATGCCGACAATGTCACCACGGCGCAGCAGGTCATGGATGGGGCCAAGCGCCTCATGGCCCTCAAGAGCCTGTGCAACGGCCTGGAACTGAGCACCGTCGCCGTGCAGCACGTAGAACTTCAAGTTCGCACCGGATTCACGCTTCGTGAAAACGCGGCCAGCGATGGACACCTTGGTGTCCTTCAACTCCTCGCCCTTCTTCAAGTGGCTGAACTTCTCCACAAACTCCGGGATCGAGATGGAGACGTTGAACTTGTGAGGGTACGGATTCGGCTCGTGGGTCTTGCGAAGCTCGTCGATCTGGCGCGCGCGAATGGCGAAATACTCGCTCGGGCTCAGGTCCTGCGCACCAGCCTTCTTCTTCTCACCGCCAGCTGGGGCTGCAGCAGCCTTCGCAGCCTTCTTCTTAGCGGCCTCCCGCGCCTTCTGGCGCTTCTTCAGCTCGGTCTTCGAGACCTGCTCTCCGGTTTCCTCGTCCAAATAGAGCTTCTTAACCGCGTCTTCAACCTGGTCGCTCATAGTTTGTTTACTGGCTAATTCGACTCATTAACTCGACCGATTTTTTCGGTGTGTCACCCAGCATGTGATCATGTGACGCTGGTCCCACTACAGCCTTCGAAGCAGTGAGAATAAGAATACTGGAGAAACATGAATAGATTATGAGAAGCCGACTTGGTTGTTGAATCCTCTCTATATTGTTATCTGTATATGCATTATACGTTAACCTGTAGTTTACTTTTTTCATACCGGCGTGAATGATAAGAAGTGACGTACAATTCTGATCGTCAACTTGAACTGCGCAAGTCATCAAGAACGTTTAAATGAATCTAGCCATTTAAATCAAGCACTAATGAAGTAATTCTCGCATAATAACAAAGATAAACCAAAGTATATTTTATATTCGCACCCCAGCAACAACGCAGCAGCGGCCTCGTCGGCGGACCTTTACGTATCACGTGCCACAACTAGAAATTCGCCCTACCCTGATATGTTGTCATACATAGTCGGTGGACCTGAAAATTATATATATGTCAACATTAGTGGCAAGCAATTGAAGCACCATGATGTCCACCACTGTTTCGGAGGCGAATTACACATGCAACACATGTGGACTCTCGTTCGGTGCTGCAGAGTACCAGCGAGAGCATATGAAGACCGAATGGCACCGATATAACCTGAAGCGCCGAGTTGCGGATCTGCCGCCGATTCCTTCAGACGTTTTTGCCCAAAAGATGCTTCAAATACAGCAGCAGCAGTCGGAGCCGGCTACGCAAAGCAGGAAACAAGTCACGAAGAAGGATTTGCGGAAGCAGGAGCGATTAGCACGAAAGCAAGAACAGCTACAGGAGAAGCTTGCTGGAGTAAACTTGAACCGCTCCGACAGCACAACAAGCTTTTCCAGTGTGGGATTCTCTGCGGGTGAGCCGTCAAGGGAATTTATCTCTGCTTCGGAGCCATCGGAGTTTTCTAGTACTGATGCATCTGATACAGAGGACTTTGCACCTCAATCGGCATCGCGAACAAGCTCGCAAGCTACCGTCGATGATGTCGACGCCCTGCTTAAGGAGAAGTTGAAGACCTACCGTGAAATTCCTCCTAATGTTTCGTTCATGGATGGGCATGTATCTGAGACTACGAAAGATAATGTCTCATATCTATCAACAAAGTTTGGCCTTGTTGTTCCCGCTGAGGACCACGTTGCGGACTGGGATGGCCTGGTTAGCTATCTGAACGAGAAGGTTGCACTTGGAAACTGCTGCTTGAGCTGCACGTACATGGGCCGGTCTCTGGAAGCAGTACGAGCACACATGATCGGCAAGCAGCATGTAAAGATTCCTTGGGACACTGACGAGCAGGAGCTCGAGCTCATTGATTTCTATGACTTCCCTGATGAAGACGAAGAGTGGGAAGACGTTGGAAACGATGCGGATGCAGAGTCGATTGATGGCGAGAGCGTGGTGAGCTCAGAAGTCGCAGAAGGTCCGTTTATCGACGGGTACGATCTGGTGCTTCGCTCCGGTCGCACCGCGGGACATCGCTCGCTGCAGCGTTATTTCAAGCAGCACTTGCCTGCCACGACGCAGAAGCCTGGCCAGAAGGCGGTCAGACTCATCGACTATCGCAGCCCTGGTGTCACCGAGAAGGCTGCGGACAAGTTGGTGAAGCAAGATTGGAAGGAGCACAAACTGGCACAGCGACAGATGGCTCGTGGCCGCAAGTTCCAGAACTTCCAGGCACACTACCGCGACCAGCTACTGCAATAGTTTTGGCAATTTGCTGATTGCCTAGTTTATTTAAGTTTGATATAGATCAGGTATACGCAAACGGTTGTACTTCGATGAGTTTCACATGCAGTATCCAAGCTGCGAAAAGTCTGTTACTCGCATTCACGTTAATGCGCTGCACTAAATTTTATTTCAGTGAATGTCCATGTTCATTAGCTACGCACCGCCGACTGCTGACAAGCTCTCCTAGTTCGGGCCATTATGGCCAGGGTTCGGGTCGAGCCGCGATGCGCCAAAATTTCACTTCCAACTTGCGTGCTCGCTGGTGTGGCCTCCAGGAAAAGAGCGAAATGATGCATAGAGTCGGGGTGCCACAGCGCTCGTTCGCCAGGGCGATACACACTACTGGTGTGAGCCTTGCGTTCAAGAAGGGAAGCGGCTCGCCGGCGGCGCAGCAGAGAATGCAGACACCGCGCAAGGGCTCGAGCGAGTTCCGCGCCTTCGCCGAGTCCGCGGCTTACTCGCGGCACCATCTGAATGCACCTGAGGTCGAGGCGCATATTCCTATTGCTTCCGCTGAGACGCTGCCGAGCCTCAAGTCTGGATCCGTTGTGTCTTGGCCAAGTGATGTGCAGGCTCAGCTAACTCACTTGGGAAGCTTCCGCCCACAGCAGCGCAACGAGCTGTTCAAAAACCATACGACACTCGTACGCGAGGCTACTGAACAGATCTTGAAGGAGCACCTTCAAGCAGGGAAGTCACTATTCATAACTGGCGACTCTGGCGTTGGCAAGTCGTCACTGTTGTCACAGGCGCACGCTGCTGCCAAGCTTCAAGGCTGGGCTGTCGTTCATATCTCGCAAGCAAATCTACTGGTTGACGGTTCTGTTGATGCTGTGTTCAACAAGGCCACGGGGCTATGGGATCAGCCTATGTTCATGGGCCGGCTCTGGAAGAAGACGTTGAAGGGCAACCGCGAATACAAGGATATTATCGAGTCCGGTGACAAGCGGACGCTGCAGAGTCTCCTTCAGGTTCTCTCGTCTAAAACCAAGGTTCTACTTACTGTTGACGACGTGAACGCGTGGACTCAAGTTCCCTTCGCCTTGAATACCAATGAAAAGAACCAGCGCATCTATCACGGGGAGCTGGAGGTGCCGGCGACAGTTTTGAGCCAAATTTCTAAGCCGGGTTCGAATGTTTCTGTCATTGCAGCCACCACTGGCACCTACAAGTCAATCGCCATGCAGGGTCATGCCTACTCCCACATTCAGGAGTTCGACCCGAAGCTTGCGGGCTCTTTGGCGAAGGCCACGCAGCTTGAACTTGGACGCCTAAACGCCGCTGAGACTGAAGCCTATATTAAATTCCTCAAGCAAGCCCAGATTGCTAAGGCTGACAATTGGCAGGAGCCTTTCCAGGCCTCGGGCAACGGTAATCCGCGGGAAATCTTGCGCAACTGCGTCAATTACGCTTTTTAAAGTCGTTTGTTGCATGTACATATAAGGCTGACATTCAGCCGGCTTAAACGTTTGAAAAATTTATTGAAGATCAGTATTACAGGATGGCGTAGTGGACAAACTTGAGTTACGCAACAGCGCTTCTACACCGTTTGAGCTCGTTGCTTACGCAAAAGCGGTAGCTATTTGACTGTATAGTAATGTAACCTCATCGAATAAGGTATTCCCTAATACGTGCTTTGATTCAATGATTTCAACGAGTTTTTTTTCTTGAAATTCCAGCGCAGAATAGCAGGCGCACATAGTGCGTATCACGCGTGTCAGCCATTTTTTTACATGGTGAGGTGGGAATAAAAAATTATGAAATCAAAACTTTAGAAGACGGAGGAGCAGCCTTACGAGTGGAAACCACATAGAATGGCCCGGTCGAAGAACCCTGTGAAGCGCAAGGAGCATATCCAAGCCGAGCAGGCGGCGCTGAAGGCTCAAATTGAATCCATTGCTTCGTTTGATCTGTCCGCTGCCGACAAACTGCAGAAGTTTGAGGACCTACCATTATCTGAGGCCACGCAAAAGGGTCTTAAGAACGCTCATTTCACAGATCTCACAGATATTCAGAGGGAATGTATAGTACCAGCGCTCCGCAAGTCTGACTTACTCGCTGCAGCCCGTACAGGATCCGGTAAAACGCTTGGCTTTCTTGTGCCTTTGCTGGACCGCTTGTATTTGGAGAGATGGACGCAGCTGGATGGGCTCGGAGCCATTGTGATCACGCCCACGCGTGAGCTGGCTGTTCAAATTTTTGAGGTCTTGAGGAGTATTGGCAAGTTTCATACGCTGTCTGCAGGGCTGCTGATTGGAGGTAAAAATGTACAGGCTGAGAAGGATCGAGTTTCGAGGCTTAACATTTTAATTGCGACCCCAGGACGACTGCTGCAGCATATGGATGAGAGTCCTGGCTTCGATTCGAATAATTTACAACTACTTGTCTTGGATGAGGCAGACCGCATTATGGATATGGGCTTCAAGGCCACTGTGGATGCTATTGTACAGAACCTGCCTCCTCAGCGGCAGACCCTGCTTTTCTCGGCAACGCAAACAAAAAACGTTAGTGACCTGGCTCGGCTGAGTCTGAGCTCACCCAAGTATATTAGCGTTGTCGATCCCGAGGATCCGAGCGCCGTGGCTGGTGCGTCTACTAAGGCTCCGACACCGAAGAATCTGGAACAGTTTTACACAGTAGTGCCGCTCGAAGAGAAGCTTGATATGCTCTGGAGCTTTTTGCGTACGCACGTCAAAAACAAGGTTCTTGTTTTCTTCTCCAGCTCTAAGCAAGTACGCTTCGTTTACGAGTCGTTCCGCCGTATGCAGCCAGGTATACCTTTGTTGCATTTGCATGGTCGCCAGAAGCAGATGGCTCGTATGGATACCACCACGCGATTTATGCGGGCGCGAGCATCATGCCTCCTTGCCACTGATGTGGTTGCCCGAGGAATTGACTTCCCTGAGGTCGATTGGGTGGTTCAAGTAGATTGCCCTGAGGACGCAGCTACCTACATTCACCGAGTGGGTAGGTCTGCGCGCGCAGGTAAGAGTGGAAAGGCACTTTTGATGCTGACAGCTGATGAACAGCCTGTTTTTTCAGCACATTTAGAGTCGCGAAGAATCCCCATCACTCAGATCAATGTGCGCGACTCCAAAAAGAGTAGTATCCAGCCTGAGCTGCAGGCCCAACTGTTCCAGGACCCTGAGCTCAAATATCTAGCCCAAAAGGCATTTATTTCATACGTGCGAAGTGTGCACATCCAAAAAGACAAGAGCGTGTTTCAGGTAGAAAAGGTGCCGTTAGAGGCATTTGCCAAAAGTCTTGGTCTTGCCAGCGCTCCTAACGTAAAGATCAAGGGTAACAACAGCGCGTCGAAGCAAGCCAAAAACCGCCCGCGGGCCCTAGATGACTCTCGCGAAGCCGAGCAGCCCAAAGCTGTGCGCACGAAGTATGATCGCATATTCCAGCGCCAGAATCAGAACGTTCTTTCCGAGCATTATCAGAAACTCGCCGCTGCTGAAGAAGACGATGATGGCGACTTCATGAGCATCAAACGTGGTGACCACGACATCAGTGACACTGAGGTGCCGCGCGTTGACGAGCTTGCAGAGCAGGGCCCTGAGTCGAAGCGCGCTGCCAAGCGGGCAATGAGTAAGAAGCAGGCTAGCATCTCGAGTGGCAAGACGCCAACAAAACTCGTGTTTGATGAGGAAGGTAAGGCACATGCGTTGTATGAGTTCGAAAATGAGGAGGACTTCCAAAAGGCAGGCCTGCCCGAAGAGCAACGGCAGCAGTTTGTTGCTGGAGAAGCTGAGGAGATGCAAAAGCGTGATTTGACCGATAAAGAGGTTCTGAAGCAGCGCCGACAAGAGAAAAAGCGACGCCGGAAGGAATTGGAACGCCTTGCCATGGAAGGTGGAGATGTCTCAGGCTCGGAAGCGGGAGAATCCGATTCGGATGCTTATGACGCTGGTCTGCCGCGCCTTCCGTCAGAGGAGTCTGAATCGGAACAATCAGAGCCTGAGCAGCTGGTGGCTCCCCGAAAGCCCCAAGCAAAGAAGCGTCGCACGGCGCCCGATTTGCTCGAAGTTGAGGAACCTGAGACACTTGAAGACCTGGAGGCTTTGTCGTCCAAGCTTCTTGGGCACTAGGCTATAACTTATTACATTTCGAAATGTTGCTCTAGCGTATAATATATAGTGAACATTCGTTATGAATTCTAAAAAAAATGCAAGTATATGATAGTAAACCGAGGTAACAAAAATCCCGTAGGATTGTATATGCAAAGACACGGTCTCTGGCGATAAATGTGCCATGAGATTGTGGGAGCATCACTTTCTTGTACGAAGGTGATAGGTCTGAGGACCCTGCTGTGAGTGATTCATCTATTCTGAGGGCGCAGCGACGGAGATTTGCGGAAGCAGGTTCAGGGGCGTGCCGCCGCCGGTCATCGACGATGTCCTGCGACGTCCTGCAGTGGTTGCTGCAGCAGATGGAGCAACTATAGGGCTGTCCTCCTCGGCATCACTAATGGCTGTGGCACTTTCGTTGCTTGTGTATTCCTTGGGAATCTCAATGGTCGGGCGCTGGATCTCGCCACCATGGCTATCGCGCAACGTTCCGGACATTCTGAGGAAAGGCATTGTACAGTATCTTGACTGACCTCAATGTCGGTGCTGCCTTCGTCTTATATAGCGAGATTTTAGTGGGGCTTTTAGGGACCGGGGCTTGGGTTTGAGTCGCCTACCCCAGGTTTCTGTCATCGTGCATGCAGATGAGTGCAACTCCATGCACGTGTCTCGGCGGAATTCTTGAAGGCGTTGGAAGCCGAAGATTTACGCTGCTCATGACCCTCTTGGCAAGACCTGCATGATGCCAGGCAAACACGATAGGGTGCTGGTTACTGAGCTATATCTTAATTCCTTCTCTTTAAGCGCAATTTAGCTGGCAAGCAACGCAGCAGCAACGACAGAAATGCTCTCATCTGACATTTGTCCGGTGCACAAAACCCTAACCGAGTGCACAATTGCCGAGTGCTGCCGAGAAGCACTAACGGCCACACGCCGCCGCTGGCTCGGCGCGGAAGTGGCACCGATAACGATCTCGTAGGTTGGAAACACCAAGTAGTATCATTACTGCTGCAAATAAGTGCTCGGACGCGCTCTGGTGAAGCCAATAATTTACCGACATAAATGAACTGAGTTGGAAGAGAAAGCGTTCAATCAAGTGGCTTCTAATGTAACCGTGGGTGTTTAATAACGTAGCGCTACAAAAGATCACCTATTTATCTCATCAAGGCGGGCGGCTTGTGTCTACAGATTGACGATCAAAGTCGAGTAGTCTCTCAGTGGACTTCTGTGGACTTCTGTGGAAAGATGTCATTTGTGACATCCAGCGTGGCAATGATGGTGACACTTGATCCAAGCCTAGTGTGAGAAGCTTGTACATCTAGCCAATCTCTCAAGCGTCACTTTTATAACTCACGATATGGCGTGTGACTCCACGATATACAGAATGCGAGGTTTTTGCGTGGCACACACCAACGCGCAGATATACTTTCACACGTACAGTCACTACTTTAACTCGTATTACGTAGATAAGCGAGTTCACGAGTCGTCCATTCTATCAGAGTCCGCATCGTGCGCTGCATTAGGGGCACCGCCTTCCTGAGGTGGCTGCTCCTGGCCGGCATTGCTCTCGGTCGCGTCAGCGCTTGGTGCCGGCTCTGAGGTCTCATTTGTGGGATCTGCGTTCTCGTTTTCGGTCGGTTCATCGCGCCGCGTGGAACGGCGGGCTGTCGTATCGAGGCGGTCAAGCCAGGGTGTGACGTCCTCATTCTCGAGCATCGTGAAGTCTGTGTCGCGGCCCACCACAGCAATGGAGGTGTTGAGGAACGTGAGCTCCTTGTCCTGTGGGAGCGTGTCTCTAAGCGCCAGCAGACCGTGCACAATGAGCTGCTCGAGAGACGCGGTGGCAAACTCATCAATGTGTCTCTCAAGGTACGTCCGCGCGGCCTGCGAGCGAGCACCGATGGCAGACCCAATGTACTCGAGTTGCGAGCCCGAAGGGAGGAACTCAAACAAATGGGGGCCCTTCTCGTCGTAGCCGGCAACGAGCAGACCCACGCCGTAGGGCCGCCGCCCGTACTGCTGTGTGTTGGTCTGGGCCTTGTCTGCAATCGACTGGACTGCCGCGTTGACGGCAAGCGGACGGTCGAACAATAGCCGCTGGCGCATGCTCAGCGTGCGCAGGTGGTTCGAAAGAAGGCGCGCGTCGGGCGCGAGGCCGGCCAGCGCCAGTCCCATGTTGTCGTCGATGCGCGTGATCTTCTTTTGGTAGGAGCCTAGCTCCTCAGCATTCCGCTTGAGCGCCACCAGCACGACGTGCGTGTTGGACGAGATGCCCACGGCGGCCGAGCCCTGCTTGATGGCTTCGAGCGCATACTCAACCTGGAAAAGCCGTCCCGTTGGCGAGTACGTCACCGAGTCGTTGTCGTACGAGTTGCGGAACATGGCTGGATGTGTGCTATGTGGTCGCGCGGTGGCCGGCTTGGGTTCTGTTTAGTAGTAGTAGTCAGTGGTTGTAGTCAGCTGGGCGCTGCTGCTGGCGCGGCGCGCCACGCCAGGTGTGAATGAAGATGGACAGTAAGGGCTCTACAGAAAGATAAAACGCATGTAATTTATTTTGGCCACCTACGAAAACTAGGCCGCAAATAAAATTTCGAAGCTCTGGCGATGTCGGCGGGAGATGACCACCATTGGCGCATATATGCGCCTTAACTAAGCGCGCCGATCTGAAGTAGCATCAGACCTAGTTAATCTAGCGTACTTCTTTTTTCCTAACTTAATGAGCTAAAATTATTCCCCGTTTCGTACTAGGCCCCAATTCACCCTGAATACTTTTGCTTATATCTCTGCTTATTGAGCTTTGTCGCTTTTGAGACATCGAGGAGCGCTCGTGCAACATACATCGAAACTCCTCGACACAGGCTGCGGTGAGCACTGAAATTCGTGCTTCGATTAGCATGTACCCAGAGATTCAAAAAATATCTCCCAGGTTAGCTTTAGCCGAATGCCATATTGGTATAAAGTTGTTGGATGCGTACTAACTGTGCTTAACCAATGTGGCTGGTCACTATCGCTGATCGAAGTTCGCGCAAAATCTAAATCGACATATCCGTGCAATCAAAACACGAGCTAGGTACCTATTTTCGAGAAAGTCAAAAGTTGCCTAAAATATGTGAAGGCCCACAATCCTAGTCGATGCAACCGAGGAACAGTTATATCAAACAACACCAATATGTCTCCAATATGTCTCCAATATGTCTCCAATATGTCTCCAATATGTCTCCACAATCAGAATCAATGCAACCTTCGCGGCTCTATCTTCGCTCTGTGCGTTTATTGCTCAGCCCAGCTGGCCTTGGATTCTGTGCTCGTGGCCGCAGCTTTTGTTGCCATGTCACACGGTGATGAAGCGCGTCATTCCGGGGCTTGTACAGCAGCTTCTATGCAGCTTTATCGTGGCAAGACGCGAGCTGACTCCCCTCGTTCAATTTGGTCGCTCAATCCTTGCACCACCGTGCCAGCGAGGTTGTTCAGTACGCACACCGGCTTTATTGAAAGGTGAAGCCACATATCACATATTAATACCTCGTAAAGCATGTAATGAATTGTACTAATACGATATGTGGGGCGCTAGCGTCTTAACGACGCAAGTGGCTGCTATATTCTAGGTACGCAGCAGGACTTTTCTACCCGATTGTGCTTGCGTCGCGCAAGCGAGCGCATCTAGCCTTGTCGGTCCGTGGTCCATCGAAATCCCGCTACTTCCCATATTTGAAAGTGTGTAAGGCCAAATCTTTTACATCGGCGAACGTAGATTGCAGGCGGTCTTAGTGGCGCGCAAGTACATGAGACCGATGTGACAGTAAACGGTCACACACCACCACCGTTAAATCTGTAGCGCCAAGAAAGAAGTCCCCAGGTTCCGCAATATGGAAATGCTTGGATTACTGGTTCTCTTATTTCCGTCTATCAACTACCAGCATGCATGTGCCGCCCTGCACTCAGCACCCCGTGACCTTATCTATCGACACATGTTCAGTTATACGATCCTAGCCCAGATTGGCTCCATAATTGCCACATTGAGGAACCACTTCGAAACCCCTTCCCTTATCCCCCTAGCCCGGAAAGGATATATACAGGACGCCGCGCTCAAGAGCCCCCTCCTTCCGCACCCCCACTTATTGACTCTCGGCGCCGTGAGAGCGCGACTCACGGTGTCGCACCGCGTTCGACTGATCACCGCGCGACGGTGGATGAACGGCCCTTGCACAAAAACATCTTCAGCGCGGCGACGCGCGTATTCGCGAGACGCGTACTCGCCGAT
>NRDX01000028.1:0-109176 GCA_004125185.1 Entelexis vaccinii | reverse complement strand
GGGGGGCGTTAGGGGGAAGGGGGGGGACGTTATTTGCACGGCTACCCGCGCATGTATATTTTGCTGCTGCGCAGCCCGTATTCCATGGACAGCACGCGCGATCCGTGGCGATGCCGGCTTTTTCGCGTGCGATATGACTCGTGATGTGCGATGGGCGCGAACTCGGGCGCCACGAAGGCGTCGTCGCTCACCACCTCGTCGTATGAGGGCGGCGGCGGCAGCGGCATATCTGCGGAATCGAGGCTCTGTCGCGCGTCCGCAGACGGCAGCGGCGCCGGCACTCGATTCAGGGAGAAGTCGTCGCCCTCCGATTCGGAGCTCGTCGCCGAGTTCGCGCGGGTGCGGAAGTTGCGCAAGCGGTCGTAGGCGTTTCCCAGCATTATGAACAGTTACTTTTTGTTTTGGGCGAAAGAAAGGGGGCGGTCGCGCGCAAGAATCTATGATTATGCTCCTGCGTACATGTGTGGACGCGGCGGGTATATATATATATGCTTTGCATGTTTAGCGCAGCCTGCCCAAGAAAAGCGTCAGCCCACCGCGCAGTGCATAGAGCCCGAACCCTTTCTGCGCGCAACTCGCCCTGCCCTTACTTTACTGGTGAGAGAAGAGCGTGGTGGCGGTTTGGCGGCCGATTGCGCACGGGCTTTTGGCCAATTTCGCCTCGCGGGCGGGTGCAATAGACGTTTGTGGTGCGACGAAGGATGAGTTTGTTTGTAAGTTCGTGTGCGCGCGCAGCCGCGCACGAGCCAATGGCCGCCAAACCGTAAACCCCGGTATCGCTCATTGAACTGCTTAAACGCGCACTGCGGAGGCCCTAACCCCGCGTGGGCAGCAGGTACATAGTACATAGTCACGCGCTAAGGACCCGGGCAGAAGCTTGTGCCAAAGACACGGCACCACCTGGTTTGCAAACTAAGGTGGGGTTGCGTTTGGTGGAATGTACTGTGTTGTGTATCTTTTTTTGCCGTTTAATTGTAATAGTTTTCCGCGCTGTAGCGCAACTTGGTTCCAGCTCTGCGGGAGAACCCGCTTACTCAAAATGCATCGTGCATGAGCTGCGCCTATGCAGTCACACTGTCCGGAACGAAGGTCTTGCCCAAAACGTGGCCTGCGTCCGCGATGAGATTACAAACGGGCACGCCCATGCTTGTGAAGTGCGCAAAGTCTTAATTCGCAGCCCGGTTTGGCCGTACGTCTCACTCCATACTTCGTAGTTGTGCTATCTGAAAGGTCGCTCACTCCCCCCCCCCGGATTGTGCCTGGTATCCGTGCATATCTGCACCCCACTTAGTATTAGGGTGTGGCTCAGCCTCGCCGCAGCCATTGGCACCAACGGTCACGATCACGCGCCGGCTGCTTAGTTTTTTTGCGCGTGACTCAATGCACGGAACAATTCCGGCCAGGCACCACCCCATGGCCGGATAAGACTGAGCGCCCCGTTTATCGCGCGTATGTATCGCGCGCCCGTCCGCTGCCCGTCCGCTGCCCGTCGTCCGTGGCGTGTAACTAGCCGGCATTGGGCGGCGGCCTCGTGTCTAATCCGTGTAATCTGCTGCTTAGCCGGCGGTTTGATTGCGCGGCCTGCACTCGCCCGTAACTTTGCTCGTGCTCGCTCGTGCTCGCCCGCTATGGCTGCTCGCCAGTACGAGGCGCTTTAGCCCGGCCTAATTAATTAGTTCTGGCCTCAGCGCGGCCGGCCCGCGGCTGCCCAAAACCAACCGCTGGTCAATGAGTTGGGTCCCGGGTTAGGGCGCCAGCACCAGCAGCGGCGGCGGCTAACGACGGCGACGACAACACCGGCAACAACAAGGATAAGCACAGGCACAAGCACAAGCACAAGCACGACGGGGACGAGCTCGGGGCCTAAATTACGGAGAGAGCCGGCATGGAGGCGCGCATACAGCAGGCGCTCGACGACCAATGGGACGCGCTCGAGGCCCGCAGCCCGAAAGTGCGCCGGGTGCGGCGCCAGCTGCTGCTGCTGCTTGACGAGTTCGCGGCCGAGAAGGAAAAGGAGTCGGCGCAGCTCGAGACGGCGCTGGTGAGCGCACAGACGCAGCTGCGCGACATGCAGCGCGCCGACGCGCAGCGCCGCGAGCTGGAGACGCAGCTGCGCGCCGAGTCGCAGAGCCCGCTCGCCGCCGAGCTGGCCGCGCTCAGCGCCGAGGTCGCGGACCTCGACGCGCAGATCAGCGCGCTGCAGGAAAAACGCGCCGTGGCTGACAAGCGGCGCCGCGAGGTCGAGTCGGTGGTGAGCAGCCGCACCGCGCGGTTCCGCTACGCGCTGGCCGACCTCGACGGCAAGAACCCGCCGCACGACGCCGCGGCCGTGCACGGCCTGCAGTCGCAGCTCGCGCGCCTGGCGCAGCAGAAAAACGGCGCCGACGCCGAGTCGAAGGCGGCCCAGGGCGGCCAGGCCATGTGGCAGCATGTTTGTGAGCAGCTCGAGGAGCTCGATGGCGATATCCGCGGCCTGAAACGCGGGAACATGGACCAGATCTCGTTCTTGCTCAAGCGCAAGGTCATGCTGCTCGAGAAGCTGGCCAGCGAGGCCCACGAGAGCGGCTGGACCGCGCTCGTCGTCGCCATTGGCCACGAGCTGCAGGTCCTGAACCAGGCGCTTGACGCGCTGAACCGGGCCGAGCACGCCGCCAGCGACTGAAAACTGCAAATTCAAGAAAAAATTCAAGAAAAACTTCAAGAAAAAATCCAAAATAAATAACCTGTTTAAATAAATACTCTGGCTGGCTCACGCGCGCTCGCCCGCTGCCGACGGCGACGGCGACGCCATGGCCGTCATTTTGTGGTAGATCGCTGCCAAGTTCGGCGGCACGCCGAGCTGCGCGTTCCCAACTAGGCCGTAGCGGTGCTTTGGCCGCATGGACGTGATTCGAGTCGCAGACTGCTGCTGCTGTACAGCGTCCTTCGCCACGTCCTTCGCCACGTCCTTCGCAGCAATGTTTGCCGCGTCCTTCGCAGCGTCCTTCGCAGCCATGTTTGCCGCATCCTTCGCAGCGTCCTTCGTAACGTCTCCCGTAGCGTCCTTCATAACGACGTCCTTTGTAACTGCGTCAGTAACGTCGCTAGCTGCATCGCTCGCTGCGCTCTTTGGAGGAGCTGCCACTCCTGGCCGTTCGTCGGTTCCTGCCTCAGGGCCGCCGGCTTTCACCGCCACGGCTTCGTCAGACTGACTCTTTTCGCTCGAAGCTGTGTGTAAGTCCTTGCTTGCTGCCGGCGTCGCGCTGGCCTCTGCCGGCGGCTGCACTTCGCTGCTGCCGGCGTCAGCATTCGCATTCGCATTCGCCGCCGCTGGTGCTGCTGCTGATGGTGATGCTGCTGGTGCTTGTGCTGGTGCTGGTGATGCAGACGGCTGCTTGTGTTTCCACTCCACCTTGTAAGGCGGCCGGCTAGGCGACGGCACAAGCAGGTACGGCGCCAGCGGCACCGACAGCTTCTCGGCATGCAGCTGCGGCTCCAGCACCGCATTCGACCGCCTGAAAAGCTCCGACAGCTGGCTGCTCGCAATCTGCCGCGTCTGCTGCGTCAACGTCAGCGGCTGCTGGTCGCTCACGCGCTGGCTGCCGGCCTGCTCCGACGCGGCCCGCGTCCGCGCCGACTCCATCGCGTTCGCAACAAGGCTATTAATGTCGGCGCGCAGAATGCGCTTCTGCCGCCGCCGCTGGTACTCGGCCTCAATCCACTCCGACTTCGCCGCAGAGTCGCTCTCGCCGTACATCGTCTGCGCGCGGCGGATAATGCGCGCTCGCAAGTCGTTGTCCCGGTTTTGCAGCACGTTCTCCTCTCGCCATCTCCGCTTTCGCGCCGCGTTCTCCTCCCGCAGCTTCTGCCGATCCCGCTCCGTGGGCTTCGTGACCTTCGGTGCCGTCTTCTTCGCCGGCACGCGGAACAGCCGCTCCGTTGTTTTTGTGGTGGCCGGCTGCGTCGACGATGGCGGCTGAGACTCTGGTTGTAACCGCAGCGATAACTCGGGTCTAGCCGACGCAGGAGCCGGCTGCTTGTTTCTCGTCGCCGTCTCGGCACTTGTCGACGTCGTCTCCGTACCGGCAGCGGCAGCAGCAGCAGCAGATGCCTTCAGCTCCGAAGTCAGCGATTCCGTCAACGAGGTCGTCGATGCCGAGGGGCCCAAAGCACTGAGCAGGGCTTGTTGGATCGCCCGCAACGTATCTGGGTCCGAAGCGCCGAAATCAGAGTGCTGGTCGCGGAAGCTCGAGGTCGCCAGATCCTCGTGGTCCTCTAGTGACGAGTGTGTTCGTGCTTTCTTGGCCCGCGATTGCGTGCGCGGTCTTGGCGCTGCCCGCGCACCGGATGCCCTTCTTTGCCGCAGCGAGTCCAAGTCCAAACTTGCTGCATCGCTTAGTGCAGCCGAAGCGGCATCGGACGATGTTGACGGCTGCTGCTGCGCAGCGGCGGCCGTGCCCGAAAGCTGGCTCTCAATCGCCGACCTTAGGCTCTCAACCAGCATCTGGTCCTCGGTTTCAAGCCCGAAGTTCGAGAGTGATGGCAAATCGAACTCTTTTGTCGAGTCCGCGGGCTGGGCATGGCTGGGTCCGGCCGAGCTTGGGGTCTGGCTATCGGACAGCGCCGCTGATGGCGCCGTTAACGAGCTAGTAGTGCTCGCGTGCTCGTGAGCAGCATGATCCGAAGCATCGGCATTGAATATGCCGCTACCACTGCCGCCGGTCAGCAGCGAGTGCAGAACGCTTTGAATGCTGGAAACGTCCGGGTCAATCTCGATCTGCGATAGGCCGAGACTGGCGTGGTCGCTGCTGGCGTGGTCGCTGCCTGCGTTCGTAGTTGTCTGTCCGCCCGGCGTAGAGCCGCTCTCTCGAAGCGTGTCTCTGAGCGTGTCCCTGAGTGCCTGCTCCTGTAGTTGGTGGCGGTGCTCTTGCTGCTGTTCGTGCTCAGGTTCCTGATGGGACTGGTGCTGCTGCTGCTGCTGCTGCTGCTGCTGCTGCTGCGAGTGCTGATACTGGTGCTCAGGCTGCTGGGCCCCTGGCCTATCTAAATGCAGCGCCGCAGAGTCCAGTGCCGAACTCGCATCCTGATGAGACGCCAAATGGTGCTGATCAGAGCCGGCCGTGGCTGGGCCCGGCTGAGAATGGCCCAGGGCGCCGAGGTTTGCCAAACTGCCCAGACTGCTAAGATCCAAGTGGTTCAAAGCCTCTAAGCTCGAGCTCAGGTCTGTGCCGGAGTGGTCGTGCACGCCAACGCTCGAAAGCAGGTTCCCGAGATTGCCCAATTGCGAGAGCTGGTCTAAAGAGCCAAGCAGCGAGTGGTTCTGATCGGCAGACGCATGATGGCCAGTGTTCAGACCGCTGTTCAGACCACTGTGTAGGCCAGTGTGTGGTGCAAGCTCGTGATGGCCAGCTGTAGTTGGACCGGAAGGAAATGGCTGGGTATTATGATGATGATGATGGTGGTGGTGGTGGTCGGCTGGCCCGGCATTGCCAGCGTTGCCGCCGATTGCCGAGCCCAAAGACTCGAGCGACGCGCCGAGCGTGCGCAGCATGGTTGACAGCTCGTTCGCGTCCATGTGGTGGATGTCCTGGGCCTGGCCCGGCTGCGGCGGGCGGTGGTGCGCGAGCGCGTCGTGGCCCGCGTGCTGGTGGCCCGCGTGCGCGCTTGCCGGGCCCGCCGGATGGGCAGAGTGCGATTGAGCCGCGGCGTGCTCGTGCGACGCGGCGTGGCCCGGCGCGGAGTCGTCGACGGCGTGCATGGAGTCGTCGTGGCGCATTGCCGCCGTGAGCTGCATGACGAGCCGCTGCTCGAGGGTCAGGCCGTCCTCGCGGC
Organism: Entelexis vaccinii; assembly: GCA_004125185.1. Classification (NCBI taxonomy): domain Eukaryota; kingdom Fungi; phylum Ascomycota; class Dipodascomycetes; order Dipodascales; family Trichomonascaceae; genus Entelexis; species Entelexis vaccinii. Next base: position 103,365 of record NRDX01000028.1, on the reverse strand, counting down.
TCAGCGAGCTCGAACGCCGGAACGACATGCTCTTTCTTGGCGTAAACCGTGTGCTTTAGCCGGCTCGGACCCCCAAAATTTGGTTTTTGGTTTTTGGTTTTTGGTTTTTGGTTTTCAGTTTCGGTTTGGATCAGCGCTGCATCACATCACTGTGTTACGTAATATATATTTATCATTATTGTTCAAGGCGGCGGCGGCTGTGGTGGTGGTGGTGGTTTATTATTATTACTATTATTATTTATATTATGCGGAGGAGAGCAGCTTGACCTCCTTTGGCTCTGGCCGCGGGTTCTCGCGCAGAAAGTCTAGAATGTGGTCAATTTTCTCGCGCAGCGGCTCTGTTTCGTGCTCGCGCAGCGTCTGCAGCTTTGCCACGAGCCCAAGGCGGTCTATTTCGTCGTGCACGGGCTTGTAAGGCGCAACAAGCACGAGCGAGTAGAGCAGGGACAGCACGCGGCTGCGGATCTTTTCAGGACGGTCCGAGCCCGTTTCGAGGTTGGCATTGAACACGTACTCGAGCAGGTTCCAGCCGCGCGCGCTCACGAACTGCTCGTAGGCGCTGGCGTTGTGGCCGATGGCGCTCGACAGCGCGAACAGCGCCTTCGCCGAGACGGCCTCGTTTGCGTCGTTCACGCGCTCCATAATGGCCTGAATGCCCTTCTTTGTGGCCACGAGATCGTTCTGCGCCTTCTCGTTGTTCTGCACGGCCGCAGCCACGCACGACAGCGCCAGCGCGCGGATCTCGGCGTCGGCGTCGGCCGTAAGGAACAGCAGCGGCTCCCAGAGCGAGCCCATGTTGTTCGCGTTGTCTGCGTTCTCGACGTGCTCCTCGAACGCCTCAAGACATTCTATTCTTACCGTCTTGTCCTCGCTATGTACGGCGGCCTTGAGCTCCTCCTTCATCTGCGTCTGGTCGTCCGGCGCGCCGAACAATTGCGACAGCAGCTTCGGGTCGGGCTGGCCCTCTATTTTGCCCGAATGCGTTGCGTCCACAGACCACTTCAAAAGCTTCTCCATTGTGTGTGGGCCGACACTACTACTAACTGGGGTTTGGAGATAATAATAAATGCTTCTTCCTCCTCCTTACTACTACTAAGTCCGTCCCACTCTTGCCCCTTGGAGTCACGTGTAAATACTAGACAGCGGGTTTCTAGAAGCGTCGCGAAAGGAAGAGGGGGAAAAAAAGCAGCGTTGGCCGCGCTGGCCGCGGGCCGTAACCCACTCGAGCAACACCAGTAATGAGGCCAACTTGCTTGCCTGGGCGGGCACCGAGCTGGCGCCCGCGAGCGTCGCATTTCACGCCGGCGGCTCGCAGCGGCGCTAGTTTGCGTCTGCCTGCGTCTGCCTGCGTCTGCTGACTGGCGGGTCGTGCAGATACTCGCATACCCCTTGCCCTCGCGGCGCATGTAATTAATGCATGCACAGCAGCCGCGTGTGCATGTCAAACTCGGCGAAATAGCAGGCCGGCGCGGGCCGTATCAGCGCTCGTGCAGCAGCCGCGCGGGGATGCGCATGTACGCGAGTGTAGCGCCCGTTCGCAGGCTCGACGCGGGCCCCGGAGCTAACCAAGTTTGGTTTGGTTTGGTTTGGTTTAGTTTGATTTGATTTCTTTATACTGGTTAAGCAGCTCTCTCTATCTGTTTATCTCTCTATGCTTTAGAAACGGTATCATCTTTGGCGTCTGTTGATTTGGCGTCTGTTGATTTGGCCTCCGTTGCCTTGGCCTCAGTAGCACTGGTCTCAGTAGCCTTGGCCTCAGTAGGTTTGGCTGATGGTGTAGACTCGGCAACATCGCTCACCGCCTCGGGCTCAGCGTCAGATTGTTTCGCGTCAGACTGCGGCGCGCTGTCCACGTCGTGCGGCGCCGCGCTGTCGTCCTTCGTGGCCGAGAACAGCAGCGCAAACATAAGCTTGTCGCCGTTCTTCAGGACATAGCGCAGGTCCGTGAGCCCGGCGTACTTGCCGACGTCGAACGTGAATCCAGGCATCTTGATCTTCGGCGTCGTTGACATGTCGAGGTACGGATTCGAGAAGTCGAACGCATAGTAGTGGCCCTTCTCGAACGTGAAGTTCTTGCGCTCGTCCTCGTTCAAGTACTTCTTGCACCGCGCCGATGCGTCCGGGTCCCGGATGGGGCCCTTCACAGCCGTGGGCTCCACGTCAGGACCAAGTTCTTGCAGGTGGTTAATCGACGTGATGGCCGGCCCGTACACGTAGGGCTTATCAGCATAAACGTCGCCGTCAACCCCGGGGTCAACCGCGTACTTGAAGACCGAGAAGGCGGCCGAGAACCCCCAGGGCAGGATGTCGCGGATGGGCTTGTCCCAATCGTTGCCCCACAGCAGCTTGTCGGCAGAGACGGCCTGCTTGAAGTACACAATGAACTGCACGGAGATGGTGTCGTTCTTGTGGGCGTCGTCGTCGAAGTACTTCAGCGCCTCGGCGTGGTTGATGTGGTGGATTTTGTCGTTCGCATAGTCGCGGATGCGCACGAGCACGAACACGTCGAAGTCGTCGGTGCTGAGCTTCAGCGGCGAGTTCGAGTTCACTTCAACCGCCTGCTTCGGCCCGTCGTACGCCGTCTGCGCGTAGACGTGGATTCCCGAGATTGTGTTGCTCATTCGTGGCCAGCAGAGGGGGGTCGAACTGGTCTTGGCGGGGCGGCTTGCTGCTGGAGAGAGCACGACTTAATTGCGCGCGCTTAATGTTTATTATGTGCGGCGGCGGCTGCTGCTCCTCCTCCTCCTCGTTTCCCCCGCCCCAGAATAATACGCCGCGATACGGTGTGTGGGCGTGGCCCAATGCTCCGCACTACTACTACCACTACCACTACCACTACTACCCTCCACAACCCACTACCCTCGACCACTACCCCCGGACCCGCCAAACCCCAATCCTGCTGTCGTGTGTCGTTGTTGCTGTCTAGGGTTCTCGCTCTTTGGTGGCCTCCTCCCCCCCCTCGTGCGTGAGAGGGCTACTGCATCACGTGCCGTAACGGCCAGGTGCTTGACCCCAACCTCGTTTGACTAAGTGACGTGGCCGTAACGGTCCTGCCCCCTCCCCTCCACCGCATGCGGCATTGAGGCGAAATGTTGCTACGGCCCGGAGCCGGCGCTGGCCTGTTCGCGCGCGCCGCTGCGAGGTCCCACTCTTCGTAACCGCCGTGATCGAGGACAGGTGGCCGCAGCCACGTTCCGCCAGCGGCATTTCTCATGCGCGCCACAAGTTTCGTCCGCGCGTGGTTAGGGCTCCTGCACGCACTGCTCCTGTAGCAAGTGCCATTGTCGAATCACATGAGAGGAACCCGCCGCCCCAGCACGACGAGGTATAAATAAGGGGCGCTGCGACACCACGAATAGGCCTCTGCACCACCCGCACTTTCTTCTGAACTACAAAAAAATGGTATCTTCGTTGGACCACCTCAAGGCTACTGGCACGACCGTTGTCACCGACACTGGTGAGTTCGGCCTCATCGCGAAGTACAAGCCGCAGGACGCGACGACGAACCCGTCGCTTGTGCTTGCTGCGTCCAAGAAGGACGAGTACGCGAAGCTCATTGACGACGCTGTTGCTGGCGTGAAGGCTTCGGGCTTCAAGGGCACGCCCCAGGAGGCCGCGGCCGAGGCGCTTGATGCGCTGCTCGTCGAGTTCGGCACGAAGATCCTCGAGATTGTGCCGGGCCGTGTGTCGACTGAGGTTGACGCGCGTCTGTCTTACGACACGGAGGGCACGATCAAGAAGGCCATCAAGATCATCGAGCTCTACAAGAAGAAGGGCGTTGCCAAGGAGCGCGTGCTCATCAAGATTGCCTCGACGTATGAGGGTATCCTTGCCGCGAAGGAGCTCGAGTCGAAGCACCAGATCCACTGCAACCTGACGCTTCTGTTCTCGCCCGTGCAGGCCATCACTGCCGCCGAGGCGCAGGCCACGCTCATCTCGCCCTTCGTCGGCCGCATTCTTGACTGGTACAAGAAGAGCACCGGCAAGGAGTACACTGCCGAGACGGACCCTGGTGTTGAGAGCGTGAAGACGATCTACAACTACTACAAGAAGTTCGGCTACAAGACGATTGTCATGGGTGCGTCGTTCCGCAACGTTGGTGAGATCACGGAGCTCGCTGGCTGCGACTTCCTTACCATTGCGCCGAAGCTGCTTGAGGAGCTGTACAACTCGGAGGCGGCTGTGCCGAAGAAGCTCGACGCGGCCGCGGCCAAGTCGCTCGACATCAAGAAGGAGGAGTTCCTTGGCTACCCGGCCAAGTTCCACTTCGAGCTGAACCAGGACCAGATGGCCGTCGAGAAGCTCAGCGAGGGTATCCGCAACTTCGCGAAGGACACCGTCACGCTGCTCGACCACCTGGCCAGCAAGTTCTAAAGCCCGCTCGCTCGGTAGTTAATTAGTCCTAGTTAGCCACGCTCACTAGTCAGCTCTCCGCTCGCTAGTCCGATTCTTTATCAATGCCTTTTTTTTTCAAAACAACAAACCAACAACAAATAATAATGAAAATGAAAATGAAAATGAAAACAAACAACGCATTAAATGTAGCTTAGTTTTATCAATGTTGTTGTTGAATTATTTATTCATTTCATTCGCGCGTAGCTCAAAGCATTCATGTTGAAGGCAGCCGATGACGCTGTAGCAGTCAATCAATGGCGCTGAGGGCAGTCAATTGCAAAGCAACAATGTAATCTGATTCGCGCCGGATCTAAGCCAGATCTGTGAACCACTCAACTGCTCAACTGCACTGTAAACCGCTGCTGGACTGTAAACCGCTGAACTGCACTGAGTACGGCTGTTCAATTTAATTTAGTTCGGGTGAACTTCATGAATAATCAACGCGCTGCTGCTCCTCTTACTCCGTCCCTCGACTTCGCGATGTCTAGCGAGTCTAGCGAGTCTAGCCAGCGCATCGAGCTGGGAAAGCCCGGCGACTTCCACGTACATCTGCGCGACGGCGCTATGAAGGAGCTCGTCACGCCGTGCGTGCACGCCGGCGGCGCCAGCGTCTGCTACGTCATGCCGAACCTCGTGCCGCCGCTCACGGAGGTGGACCGCGCCATTGAGTACCGCCGCAGCCTCGAGGCCATTGACGCGCGCACGCGCTACCTCATGTCGCTGTACCTCAGTCCGGCCGTCACGCCGGCCGTCATTGTCGAGGCGAAACGGCGCGGCATCTCCGGCGTGAAGTGCTACCCGGCCGGCGTGACGACGAACAGCGCGCACGGCGTGAGCAGCTACGAGCCGTTTTACCCGACGTTCGCCGAGATGGAGCGCCAGGACATGGTTCTGAACCTGCACGGCGAGTGTCCGAGCGCGCACGACGTGCACGTCCTGAACGCCGAGGAGAAGTTCTTGCCGACGCTGCACACGCTGCACGCGAAGTTCCCGAAGCTGCGCATTGTTCTGGAGCACTGCACGTCGGCGGCGGCCGTCGAGGCCGTGCGCAAGTGCGGCGACACCGTGGCCGCCACGATCACGGCGCACCACCTCTACTTGACGGTCGACTCGTGGAGCGGCAACGCGCTGAACTTCTGCAAGCCCGTGGCAAAGCTGCCCGAGGACCGCACGGCGCTTATTGAGGCCGCGACCTCGGGCTCGCCGAAGTTTTTCTTTGGATCCGACTCGGCGCCGCATCCTTTGGAGGCGAAAACGAAGTCTAAAGGGGCGGCCGCCGGCGTCTTCACCCAAAGCGAGTGCCTGCCGTACGTCGCGCAGATCTTCGAGACGGCGGGCAAGCTCGCGAACCTGCGTGCGTTTGTGTCCGATAACGGCAAGCGGTTCTACAAGCTCAGCGATGCGGACCTGCCGCAGCAGGGCACCGTCGCGCTTGTGCGCCGCAAGCACACCGTGCCGGAGGTGCTGCAGAAGGACGAGCTGCAGGTCGTGCCGTTCCTTGCCGGCGAAACTCTGGACTGGTCTGTGGAGTGGAGCTAACCACTCAATTGTTTACATATTTTGTGGTCTGCAGCCCAACGGCCGTGGTGGTTAGGGTCGTGTACATATCGTAGTAGTAGTAGTAGTAAGTAAGTACTAAGTCAGTCAGTCATCCAGATACTACTAACTAGTAAATCAATTCCCAGGCGTATCGCGCGGGCGGTTCTCGCGGTTCAGAACACAGGCGGCGGGGTCCTCAGCATGGGCAAGCCGAATCTGGGCAAGCTGCTGGCGGCCAAGGCGCCGCGCGCGCACCAGGCAGCCAAGCTCGTCACCACGGCGCCCGCGCGCACGCGGTTCGCGCCGTCGCCGACCGGGTTCGTGCACCTGGGCTCGCTGCGCACGGCGCTGTTCAACTACCTGCTTGCGCGGGCCACGGGCGGCCAGTTTCTGCTGCGGCTCGAGGACACGGACCGGCAGCGGCTCGTGCCGGGCGCCGAGTCGAACATCTACAACAGTTTACAGAAGTTAGGCCTGAAGTGGGACGAGGGCCCGTTCCGCCAGTCCGAGCGCCAGGCCATCTACGCAACGCACGCGAAGCAGCTGCTGGACAGCGGGCATGCCTACCGGTGCTTCTGCTCGAAGCAGCGCCTCGACGCGCTCTCGCACTCGGCGCGCCAATTGGTGCCGCCCTCGACGGCGTCGTACGACCGCAAGTGTGCGCACCTGCCGAAGCACGAGAGCGACGAGCTCGCCGCGGCAAACACACCGCATGTGCTGCGGTTTAAGGCGCCGCCGCAGTGGCCTGTTTTCGAGGACCTGCTGCACGGCACCGTGAACGTGCAGACGCAGATCAACCCCATGGACGAGCGGTTCGACGACTTCGTGCTCGTGAAGAGCGACGGTATGCCCACGTACCACTTTGCCAACGTGGTTGACGACACGCTCATGCGCATCACGCACGTCATCCGCGGCGAGGAGTGGCTGCCGTCCACGCCAAAACACATGGCCCTGTATAATGCGCTGGCCAAACCGCCGCCCAAGTTCGTGCATATTCCGCTGCTCGTCGGGGCCGGCGGCAAAAAACTCAGCAAACGCAAGTCGGACCAGGGCATTCTCGACTTTCTGGGCGCGCCGGGCTACGTCGGCCCCGAGGCGCTCGTGAACTTCGTGGCGTTGCTGGGATGGTCGCCCACGACGCAGCGGCGCCTTAAACTCGGCGAGAGCGTTAGCGACGTCATGGACATGCGCGCGCTCGAGTCGCAGTTCGGCCTGGACGGGCTCACCATGGGCAATATCCAGGTCGACTTCACGAAGCTGAAGTACCTCGACCACGAGCACTTCAAGACCCTCGTCAAAACCCGATTCGACGAGATCGCCGCGCGGTGCCATGCGGCTTACCCAGATCTTTCGCTCGACGAAACGCGCACGGCCCTGCACATTACTGCCCAGCATGTGGGCAGCGTATCCGACTATGTTGCGCGCATGCAAGTGCTGTTCGCCGAGCCAGAGTACACGCAGGCTCCGCCAGACGCCGCTGCCGTAAGGGCGGTTGTCGAAAGAGCAATTGCATCAATGAGCGCTGCGCCGACTGCCTGGGACGCCGACGCATTAATGAAGGATCTCATGGCGTCGACGCCGAAACGCCAGGTCTACGAATCCCTGCGGTTTGCTCTGCTGGGGGGCAAGCCCGGGATCTCAGTTCTGGAGGCGCTCAAGATTCTTGGCCGCGATGCATCGCAGCAGCGCCTCGACCGCTGCCTAACTGAGCTGCCTAAATGAGCTGCCTAAATGAGCTGCTTAAGTGAGCAGCGCGTTTGCACTTAGAATGTACATAACCTTTTGTATATAACGAACCCGAATTCTGGAGCACTTCAAAACTAGACACTTGTCGATGTACGCTGCATGATGGCTCTCATAAAATACACCCGACCATTATTACTCCTTAAATAGATGAGTCCGTGTATAGCCCACGCCGCCAAGACAAGACTACACACATTTCTTTTCTTCTAAAATTAATTACACATTAAACAACCTTGGCTGGGATGCGTGATTTATTTCGATGTTTTTGGCCGCAGACTGCCCGCGGATTACTAGTAGTAGTAGTAGCCTGCATGTAGGAGGAGGAGGAGGTTAGGGCGGCGGCGAGCAGTTTAGAGAGACGGGCCAGCGCGAAATTTGCCGCTTTTGTTTGCAAACGCTGCGGTTCCTGCGGTTCCTGCGGTTCGGCACGCCTTGGTTCCTAAGTGCGACGGAGCAAGGAGGGCCTGCGCCGGGCAACATGGAAACGCCGGAGTCGTTTGGGCTCGTGGAGCCCGGGTTCTACCGGGCCAGCGCGCTGCCGGAGTTCAGCTTCCCGTTTCTACAGCGGCTCGGCCTGCAGGTCATTGTTGTGCTCGACTCGGGCTCGCCCAGCAGCTCGCTCGTGGACTTCACGGCCGCGCACGGCATCCGCCTCATGCATCTCGGCACGCAGCCGTGGCGGTCGGTTGACGACATCCGCCAGCAGTACGACTCGTGGCGCGCGCTGAGCGAGGCGCTCAAGATCGTGCTCGACGCGCGCAACTACCCGCTTCTGGTCGTCGACATGAACATGTTCACGGGCGTCGTGCGCCGGCTCGAGAACTGGACGTACTCGGCCATTCTCGGCGAGTACACCGTTTACGCCGGCGTGCGCGCGAGCCTGCTTGGCGCGGTGTTTCTGGAACGAGTGCGGCTGCGCGCGGGCAAGACCGAGGAGTCTGATGAGTTCATGGCCGCGCAGGCTAAGCTCGACCCCATGGTGCCCGTGCTCACGGTAGAGCTGCCGGCGCCAGAGCATCTGCCGAACTGGGCGCAGCGGTTCGATGTGGCCAGCACAATTGCTCACTAAATATGCTCAATTAAACAACCAATGATTACCATGTACAACCTCCTCATGTTTGGCGTGCGATTATTTGCTGCGTAAACTCGACACGCTTCGGTACTTATTATGCTAGCTGATCGCCTCTCATAATATTTGGCAGCCATAGACATGACATAGAACTGACTTCGTGTAAACCGTTAATGCAGTGGTGTCAAGTGCTTAAATGAATCAATTGAGGTCGTGCCTTAAAATGCGTGCCTGAAATGCGGCCAACAAACCGCCGAGTTGGGTGGGTCCCGGAAACTCCAGGCGGCCAAAAACCCTGGTGCCACGCACGCATGCATGCACGCACCCGCACCCGCAGCACCCGCCGCCTCTGACCTGAAATATGGCATCCATACTGCCGGATGTGCGCGTTCAGGACTCGCTTTACGAGGTCCTGAAGGACGTGGGCAGCGGCCGCGTCAAGTCCGAGGAGGTCTGGGCCGAGGTCGGCTCCACTGAGGTGCGGTTCAATGTGTCGGCTCAGGGCCTGGCCACCGAGGCCGCAGGCTTCCGCGCGAGCGTGAGCGATGCTGCGAAGTCGCTCGAGCTGCACAGCCCGCAAGCCGGCCTCACGCTCGTGCGGTTCGGCGACGCCGTGGTGCCGCTCAAGGACTGGCAGCGCGTGACGTGTGGCGCCGTGTTTGGCGTGAACCTGCTGGTCGGAACCGACAGCGGCAAGCTGCAGCTCGTGAACATGAGCAATCCCGAGCTCGGCACTGAGTTCGCCGGCCACCTGCTCCACACCAGCGTGGCCAAGTTGTTCCCCAGCGGCCAGGTCGCTCTCTCGGCCGGCATGGACTACACCATCAAGCTATGGGACATCAACTCCGGCAACGAGGTGCAGGCGCTACGCCACCAGCGCGGGCTCGTCGAGGACGTGGCGCTCATCGCGCGCGGCCGCAACCTGCTGTCGCTGTGCCCGTCGGACGAGCGTGCTGGCGTCGTGCTGTGGGAGGTCGGCACACCGCGTGCAGTGCACGATTACGCCGTTGCCGCGCCTCAATGCGTCGGCGTTTGGAACCGAGGACCAAAGCCAACCGTGCCGGATGCGGACCCGTTCTATGGCGTGGAAGGTAACGTCGGCATTGTGGGCTCGAGCACAGGCGTCCACATATTGGATATCCGCCAGCCAACCACCACACAGCTGCTTAACGACGCAGCATCCTCGCTCAGTGTTAATGGCGACCATCTTCTTTACGCAGCCGCCAACACGACCACTTGTATAGACGCGCGCATGCCAAGTAACCACCTGTTCCGCGTCTCAAGCTCGGCTCCAGTTAAACAGGTGCTCTCGACGTCGTCAAAGGCATACATCAAAACAGAGTCGGGGAGCTATGCATACGCATACCAAAGCGGGAACGTCGAGGTGCTGTGCTGCAGCACTACAGGCGTTTTCACGGCGTTCAACGATGAGCTATGGGCCCTGGGGACGGAGGCGCGCCACTTTCCGCTGTAGCTTGAGAGGACGGAGCACCGGTTTGCTGTAACATAGGTCAATAGCTCGCATTTATTTATACTTCCTTTAGACGACTGCCTTCGTAGCTGCGTCCTGTCTTACTGCACTTGTCGTCGCTGCAGGTGTCATAAGTACATTCATAGGTACATTCATAAGTGCAGGTGTCATAAGTGCAGGTGTCATAAGTGCAGGTGTCGTCATTGCAGTTGTCATTATTCGTGCACTGCACTGCACTGCACTGCACTGCACTTGTTGCAAGCGGCTGCCGGCCGCTCGTCGCACAGTTTTGCGGTGCCAACAAGCTCGCCGCACAAGCTCGCCGCGTTAGAAGTTTATTGGTTTAGCAGCTCGAGATTTATCTAATTAGGCAGTGTTTTTATTTTTAGTTGTCCTGCGAGTCCTTGCTATTTTCTGCGTCCTCGGCGTCGTCGTCGTCGTCCTCCTCCGTCGCGCGGCGGTCGTAGAACTCGTCGAGAATCTTCGGCGAAATGCGGTTCAGCAGCTCCTTCGGGTAGATGCGCAGCAGGTTCCAGCCCAGGTCGAGCGTCTCCAGCACCGTGCGGTCCTCGTACATGCCCTGCGTCACGAACTGGCGCTCGAACTTGTCGAGGAACTCGAGCGACAGCTTGTCCTCCGTGCTGAGGGCGTCCTCACCAACGACGGCCTTCATCGCCGCAGCGTCGCGGCCAATGGCGTACTTCGCGTAGAGCTGGTTCGACACATCGCCGTGGTCCTTGCGCGTCATGCCCTCGCCAATGGCGGCCTTCATCAAGCGGCTAAGACTGGGCAGCACGTTGATGGGAGGGTAGATGCCGCGCGAGTACAGCTGTCGGTCGACGAAGATCTGGCCCTCCGTGATGTAGCCCGTCAGATCTGGAATCGGGTGGTTCATATCGTCGTTCGGCATGGTCAGGATGGGGATCTGCGTGATCGAGCCATTGCGGCCCTCGACACGGCCCGCACGCTCGTAGATCGTCGACAGATCCGTGTACATGGATCCTGGGTAACCGCGGCGGCCAGGAACCTCCTCGCGCGCAGAGCTGACCTCACGCAGCGCGTCGGCGTACGAGGACATATCGGTGAGAATGGTGAGGACGTGGCGCTCCGTTTGGTAGGCGAGGTACTCGGAGGTTGTGAGGGCGAGACGCGGCGTGATGATACGCTCGATGGTCGGGTCGTTCGCCAGGTTCAGGAACAGCACGGTGCGGTCGAGCGACCCGTTCTCCTGGAAGTCGCGCTGGAAGAACTTCGCCGTCTCGAGGTTCACGCCCATGGCGGCGAAGACAATGCTGAAGTTCTCCTCGTGGCCGTCGTGCACGTCCTTTGTGGGCCGGGCCAAGCTGGCCTGGCGACAGATCTGCGCGGCGATCTCGTTATGGGGCAGACCGCTGGCGCTGAAGATGGGGATCTTCTGGCCACGCGCAATGGAGTTCATGCCGTCGATCGTCGAGATACCGGTCGAGATCATTTCCTCCGGGTACGCGCGCGAGTACGGGTTGATGGGGCTGCCGTTGATGTCGATGTAGTCCTCGGCCATGACGCGCGGGCCCTTGTCGATGGGCGCGCCCGAGCCATTGAACACGCGGCCCAGCATGTCCTCGGAAACAGCAAGCTTCAGGCTCTCGCCCGTGAACTCCACGGTCGTCTTCTTCACGTCGACGCCGCCAGTGCCCTGGAACACCTGCACAACCGCGCGGTCGCCCTTCACCTCGAGGACCTGGCCATTGCGCACGCTGCCGTCGGGCAGCGTCAGGCTCACAATCTCATTGTAGCGCGGGTACTTCACCTTGTCGAGGATGACGAGCGGGCCGTTCACGGCGTTCACCGTGTTGTACGTGAGCTTCGGCGTCAGCTCAAAGTCCTTCGTCACCGCCTTCTTGTTCAGCTCGTAGAGCTCCTTGTCCGACATGCGCGGGTCCGCAGCAAGAGTGGCGCCCATTCTGCAGCAATTTTGGCGGCTTGGTTTGCGGCGTGGTTTGCGGTAAGAGGCGGCTGGTAACGATAGCGGCCAGGGGACGGGGGGGTTGTGGTGGGTGGATGGAGGGCAGCTGCCGAGCCCGCTCTTAATCGCACGGCAGTGCCAGGCGGCAGCGCCAGGCGGCAGCGCCAGCGCCAGCGGCAGCGCCAGCGGCAGCCCCAGGCAGCAGCAGCCCCGGCCCTCGCCGTATCACGCAGCAAAATCGCCGGCCTGGGCGTACGGCGTAACTTCTCGGGCGGTGCTGCGCTTAAAATGGCTTGTGTGCTTAAATTAGCTGGGCCTAAATTAAATTGGCTCTGCCTTCGGTTCGGTTGGTTATTTGTTCAAGTGCGTTGCATGGAGTGAGCGCTACGCTGAATGAGTCGCCGAATTCCGCTGATTGCCTTGCTGGGCGGCGCCGTGCTGCTTCTATGCTCGGTTCTCCTCGGCCGCAGTGCAGCAGACCGCCGCCACGACACGGCGCTGGCGCCGGCGCCGGCACCGCCGCCAATTACGGACGTCACGTACTGGCCCGACATTGTGAACCGTAGTGACAAGAACCGCACGCAGATCGGCCACGAGAACGCAACGATCTACATGCTTGTGCGGAACTTCGAGCTGCACGAGGCGCTCGAGAGCATCCGCAAGGTCGAGGACCGGTTCAACCGCCGGTTTAGGTACCCGTGGGTGTTTCTGAACGACGACTACTTCACAGAGGAGTTCATGGCCTTGACGAGCGGCATGGTCAGCGGCGAGGTCTCGTACGGCCACATCGAGCCCGATGTGTGGGGCGTGCCGCCGCACGTCAACCTAACGCACATGGACGAGTGCATCGAGGAAATGATCCGCAACGACGTCATCTACGGCGGCAGCCGCTCGTACCGCAATATGTGCCGGTTCAACTCGGGGAACTTCTTTTGGCACCCGCTCATGATGCAGTACGATTGGTACTGGCGCGTCGAGCCCGGCATCGATCTTTTCTGCGACCAGCTTTACGACCCGTTCCAGTTTTTGAGGGAAAACAACAAGGTCTACGGCTTTGTGATCACGATCCAGGACGTGCGCGAAACGATTCCGACGCTGTTCCGTACTGTGCTCGACTTCATCAAGAAGTTCCCGCAGTACCTTGCGCCTGACAATGCGCTGGACTTCGCGACGGACCTTGAGCCGCTGCGCCCGTGGATCCCGCGCGACGCGACGCTCGAGAAGTCTACGGATGGATACAACCTGTGCCACTTCTGGTCGAACTTCGAGATTGCGTCGCTGAACTTCTTCCGCAGCGACGCCTACACGGCGTACTTCAAGCACCTCGATGCGACGGGCGGCTTCCACTACGAGCGGTGGGGCGACGCGCCCGTGCACACGCTGGGCCTGCTCACGCTGGCCAACAAGAGCCAGATCCACCACTTCAGCGACATCGGCTACTACCACGTCCCGTTCTACCGCTGCCCGCACGACACGGTGTCGTTCGAGTCGGGGCGGTGTTTGTGTCCCGAGAACGGCGGGGACAATGTGGACTTCCAGGACTACTCGTGCCTGCCTCTGTGGTGGAAGCATATGGACCGGCATCTTCTGTACAATTACTCGCCAGCGTACCACGACGAGCAGTACGGCCAAGTCTAGACGACCCGTGTAGCGAGGCCGTAAAGCCACCGAAAAAGGGGCATCATCTTAAGCAAGGCGCATGGCTGCATTATAATAACTTGTGTGAACGAGGTTATCTACAGAAAACAAAAAGGGGTGGGGGGGATTAGTGTATCGCGTTTCGCGGTTTACGAACTGTTTTGTTTTGTTTTGTTTTGTTTTGTTTTTTTAAACAAGAGCGAGATTGGCTCGGCTGGCTCAGTTTGTTCTCCTACTTGTATTCACTACCGCATTCGGGCGCGAACGGGCGCATCCCAGTTCATGAACTAGGCGAACTTGCGCAGCTGGTCCAGAAGCACCTGCAAATCCTCGTCGCTCTTCTTGAACGCGAGGCTCGGAATAAGCGTCTTGGCCTCCTCCGCGTCGTCAACAGAAAGGCTTCCGAGCTGCGCGATCTCGAACGGGTGCAGATCGACGTTCTCCGACGACTTGAGCAGGTGCTCGACGGCGTTCACCGTCTGCTCGTTCTTGAAGCGCGCGAACGTGGACAGGTACTCGCGCGTCTTGCGCAGAACCTCGTTACTGTCGGCGAAGTCCTCCTCGTCGTCGTCGACCATAGCCGCGGCGTCGTTGCCTGCGGTCGGGTCCTGCTTCCGCTGCGCCAGCGCCGCGTTGATGAGCAGCCGCGTCTCGCTCAGGTTCAGGCAGAACAGCGCCTCCTCCTGCCCGTCTGGCGCGTACTGCGGGATCGTGTACTCCGGGCCGAAGTCGAGCTTCGTCGCGTCCTCCTCCTCGGCGCTGCCGCCGCGCGGCCGGCGCCGTGCGCGAAGAATGGCCGACGACATCTGAGCTGGGCCGAAACGAAACGAAACGAAACGAATCTAACCGATCGAACTATTAAACTGCCGCCGCCGTGCCCACCGGCGTCCACCACCACCACCACCGCTGTTACGTAACGCCACCCGATACGGCCAACGACCAATGGCCCACGGGCCTGCTGTGCTGTGGGAGTGAATGGGTTTGGTGGGCTGTTTTTTTGCCTTTCCTCCCAGTGGGCAGCGGGCACCGCTTAGGCGAGCGGGCGGGCGGGCAGGCAGCGCGCGCCTATGATTTTCCTCCCAAGCCGTTGCTTACAATTTGTCCTTTCCTTTCCTTTCCCCAGCACCGCGACATATTTTTCCCCCCTGGGTGGTGGCTAGGATCCGCGCGCAATGGGGTGGTTTTGGACGTCGTTGCCTGAGGACTCGGACCCCGAGCTGCGCTCGCCCAGCGACGGGTTCACGAGCAAATTAGATGTTGTGTCTGGTGGCGCGTTCTGGGCGCCGCAGGTCGAGGTGTGGGCGAAGCCTGCGTTTGCGCCGCAGCCCGCCACGGCGCCGCAGCAGCAGGCGAAGCAGGCGAAGCAGGCGTCTGCGTGTCCTGTTGACCACTCGAAACTCAATTGGTTCTCCAGGGGCAAGCAAGACGCTGCAGCGCCGACCGCCGCGCCGACCGCCGCGCCAGCAGCAGCAGCACCACCAGCAGCAGCACCACCCGCAGCAGCACCACCCGCAGCGGACGCAGCAGCGCCTGCACAGTGCCCCGTCGATCATTCGAAACTGAGCAGCAAGTTCGGCGGCAATTGGTTCTCTAAAGACAAGGGAGACGCGGCCGCCCAGACGGCCGCGGCCGAGCCGGCCGAGCCGGCGTCGCAGTGCCCTGTCGACCACTCAAAGCTCAGCGGCAAGTTCAACAACATGAACAACATGCCCTCGCTCTCGAGCTCGAAGCTGCCCGGCCAGAAGACGGCGCTGCCCACGGAGCGCACGGTGTCGACGATCCCGAAGGGCGACGGCACAGAGTTCTGGGAGTACCCGTCGCCGCAGCAGATGCTGAACGCCATGGTGCGCAAGACCGGGCCGGACGGGATCCCCGAGGACGCGGTCGAGAGCATGGTCAGCGTGCACAACTTCCTGAACGAGGGCGTGTGGCAGGAGGTCCTGGAGTGGGAGCGCCCGCACACGGAGGAGGCCGGCGTGCCGCCGCGGCTGCTGCGGTTCCAGGGCCGCCCCGGCGAGCTCAGCCCGAAGGCGCGCGCCATCCAGGCGCTCGGCGCGATCTACCCGTCCAAATTCGGGTGCCCGCCGCCGTTCGACCGCCACGACTGGACGGTGCTGCGCGGCGTGCCGGGCAAGCGCGACGAGTGGACGCCCGTGCGCTACGTCATCGACTTCTACGAGATCCCCGATGTTGGCGGCGGCGGCGGCGACGACGACGACGACGACCCGGCGTTCAGCGTCGACGTGCGGCCCGCCGCAGACTCCATGGCTAATCTAATCGACCGCGCCCGCCATACATGGGGCCCGCTGTGGACAAAGGCAATGGGCCGCGACTAGCATACATACGCTTCATAGATACCTAAATTATTATTTCCATTGGCGACAAAACCACTGAATTGCCGCAGCGGTTTTGGGGGCCAGCAGCGGGCGGATGCGGCACACTGCGTGACTAAAACTACTAAAAATACACACGCGCGCACGCGCGCACGCACACATCAAAAAAAATAAATTAAATTAAAAAAAAAGCCGTTGGACGGTGATGTGGCGTGACTCGATCACGCGCCGCCACGGCCCAATTCGGAACCCAATTCGGAACCCAATTGGCCCAAACCGGCCCAGCTGGGGCCGTCGATTCCGCGCGATAAACTGCGCGTATGCAGCGAGTTCCAGTGCACACCGCCGCCTTGCGGCATTGGCGCAAGGAATCTCGTGATGCATGCGCCCGAATCAAGCAGGCGCAGGCAGGCGCAGGCAGGCGCAGGCGCAGACGCAGGCGCAGGGGGGGGGGATCAGGGAGGGGCTAGTCGCCGTGGCCGCCACGGCGTAACTCAATAATGTGCAAATCACTGCCCAAAACTACTGCGTTATGCCCGCCATCGCCCAGCAATTCCGCAGCGGCCCGTCGTGCAGCGGCCCGTCTAAACGCGCACGGTTAGGGAGTAAACCATCATGCCTGGGCCCAGGTGCCGACCCTTGCCGCACACGCGCAGGCTATCGATATTGGCGTGGGTTATTCGGCGAATATCGCCCGGAGACCCCTGCCCTGCGCATCACGACCCCCCCCCCTAGGGTTTGTCGTGTGGGCTGCTGCGCTGGGGCATTTGCAATCCAAAGCCGTCGAAACCTCACACTCCTTCTCTGCTGTCAATTGCAAAAGCGTTCGCGCGTGTGCCCATTGCCTGCCGCCATTCCCCACATCACAGCACCGCACCCGCACAGCATGGACTCCGCGGCGGCGACCGCCACGCGCGCTCAATGGCAAGCGGACCGAGGCTGCGGCATGCCGCACGAGGAGGCTGCGCCCGCGCAGAGCCGCCACGACGCGAACTCGGCCGTCGCGTGCATCTCTGCGCGGCAGCTGCTCGACCTGGTGCTGGACGCGCGCGCGAAGCCGTCGCCGGATGCGCGCGACGTCTTCCCCTGGCTGTACGGCATCAGCCCGCAGAACCAAACGGCCACGTCGTTCCTCAGGTTCCGGTACCCGGACGCCGAGCTCGGCGCGCTGCTCGCGCCGCCGCAGGCATCCGCGGGCGTGCTGCTCGTGAAGTTCGGCGACCCCGAGGGCTTGCATCCCTGCATTAAGGGCACGATCGACATCCAGGACATCTTGGCCACGACGCCGAACGAGGACGGCACGCGGTTCGTAGGCCGGTTTGTGGACACAGACATGACCGAGGGTCTGCAATTGCGCAACTTCGCGATCCAGCCGGCCAAGTTCGCGCGCATCTGCGACATCATTCTCTACGCAACAGCGGCACCGCAACCCAAAGACGCCAGTGATACCACCAACACCAGTGGCACCACCAGCGCTAGTGGCACCACCAACACCGGTGGCATCGTCGAAAGCATTGACGAAAGCATTGAGGAAAACACCGACGAAGACTTGGACACAGACGCGCGACTCGTCAAGAAGGGCCTAGTTCTGGCGCGGCTGATCCATGACGCGCAAGTCGAGGCTGGTCTGGACCGCCGCGTCTACTTCTTCCCGGGCGGCTTAAGCACTGTTTTGGCCGAGCTGAGCCCTGAGCTGCGGCAGTCGCTCATTATCGAGCCCGAGGCTCAGGTCGACCCCTTTACATTAGGAGCGCGCGGCGACGACGGCAGCGGCGGCAGCGGCAGTAGCGGCAGTAGTGCTGCTCCGCCCCTGAACTGGGAGAACGGGCTGCCTCTGTACGAGCAGGACGGCATTATAGGCGCGACGGCAGTGTCGGAGGTGCTGCCGCGGATGTGGCTCGGCAACTTCATAAGCATGGCCAGAAGCGAGGTTGCCGCGACCGAAATTGCCTCAACCGAAACTGCCGCGACGGAAAGTGCCGCGACGGCTGAGCAGCCGGCGCTGTACTGGCACACGAAAGTGATGTGCGACGTCGATGTGGAGCCGCCGACGCTGTCGAGGCTCGACGGGCTCATTCGGCACGTCCGCAAGCGGCCGCGGCAACAGGACGAGAGCATATACATCATGATGCCGCGCATCAGCGCGTTTGCGCCGCGCGCGAACGAGATGGACAGCCGCGCCATTGCGACGATCTTGTCGCTGCTTAAGTTTTTGTACATGCGCAGCGAGCAGCACGCGGCCATCATCTTGTCGCCAGACGGCTACCACATTGCCAGCCCCTATGCTGCGCTGTACGTCATGTACAGCACGGGCATGTCGCTGAGCGAGGCGCTGCTGTACCTGCACGACAAGTGCCAGCGGCCGCTGTCGTTCAGCCCCACGGAGCTGCTGGCGACGCTCGAGCTCGAGTCGGTTGTGTACGCGTTCTCGCCGACGCGGCACAACCCGCGCACGCGCGAGCTCGGCGCTGTGCCGGCCGCGGCCGTGGCCAAGCTCGTGGAGGCGGCGGACCCGGGCAGCGTGCAGGCCCAAGCCGGACCGAGCGCGGCATGGATCGACGGCTTCCCCGGCGCGTTCCCGTCGCGCATTCTCGAGCACCTGTATCTGGGAGCGTTTGAGCACGCGAACAACCCGGAGATGCTGCGGGCGCTGGGGATCAGCCGCATCATCAGCGTTGGCGAGAAGCTGGACTGGCTCGAGTACCCGCTGCGCGAGGCCGAGGTGCAGAGCCGCGGGTTCGAGGCGGTGCGGCACATCGAGGACCTGCAGGACGACGGCGTTGACTCGCTGCTGCCGCACCTGCCGGCGTGCCTCACGTTCCTAGCCGAGGGCGAGCAGCAGGGCCGGCGCACGCTCGTGCACTGCCGCAAGGGCGTGTCGCGGTCCGCGGCCGTGTGCATTGCCGAGGTCATGCGCGCGAAGCAGTGGGGCCTGCCGCAGGCGTACGCGCACGTCCGGGTGCGGCGGCTCGACGTGCTCATCCAGCCGAACCTGCGGCTCATGTACGACCTGCTCAAGTTCGAGGAGCAGGCGCCGTTCTTGCCGGGCCGCACGACGGACTGGCCCGTGCTGAGCCGCGAGATCACTCGCTTGAACGGCGAGTATGATTTATGACATTTAGATTTCCCCCCCTTTACTCAAACAAATAGAAGTAGAAGTAGAATTAATTAGCATGTGTAACGAAATCCGCCGTCGGTTGTAACGCAATCCGCCGTCGGTTGTAACGCGAGCCGTTGCCGGTTGTAACGCGAGCCGTTGCCGGCTGTAATGTTAGCCACCGCCGGCTGGGCAGCGGCTGCGCAGCGGCTGCGCAGCTATGCGCGCCGCTCCCACAGTGTGAACGTATACGAGAGCCCGTCCTCAGTCACCTTGTTGTCCGGCGGGAGCTCGACGGCCGGGCCGACGGCCGGTTGCAGGGCGTGCGCCGGCTGCTGCACCCAGTCCGCGTCGGGGCCGAAACTGAAGTGCGTGTCGCACTCGATTCGGTGCTCGGGGTCGTCGACAAGCGTGAGGAGGATGCGCTGCGCGTGGGGCAGGCTCTGGTTGTAGAGCTGCGCGCCGCCGATCACAAACAGGGGCGCGTCGTGCGCAGCGGCCTTTGCCAGCGCGTCGTCGAGCGACGTGGCCGCGAGCACGCCGTCGCCGTACGCCGCTTCCGCGTTCGACGACACAACAATGTTCACGCGGTTCGCCAGCGGCCGGAACCGCGCCGGAATGGACTCCCAGGTGCGGCGGCCCATAACGACGACGGAGCGGTCCGTGACCTGCCGGAAGTACTTCATTTCGCGCCGCAGACGCCACGGCAGCGCGCCGTTGCGGCCGATGCCGAGCGCCGGGCACGTAGCGGCGAGAATGAGCGTCAACGGCTGGCGGCGCGTCATGGCGAGAACCGTGCAGCGGCGCGCGCCCCTAACCCGCGTTAAATATGAAACCAATCTGCACGAACCGACTACGGCCGCTCACGAACCGCTCACGAACCGCTCACGAACCACTCGGTTATGAGCCGGAAACCACGCGCAATTGTGCATTAAAACCGCTCCATAACACATTACAATACCAAATTGGCTTTTTTTGTTTCACCCGCCGCTCGCATTCGCGTCGGCAGTCAATGTCGCATAACACTTAAATCGTTAATGAGCTGGGCAATGTCTAGCTAGCTTCGTTTTAGAGTTTGCTCACTCAAGCACAATGTACTTTTTGAGGTGCTCCGGCACGGCCGTATACAGGTTCTTCGCCTCGAGCCACTTTTTGCTGAACAGGCGGTTCGCGTACCGCTCGGCCGAGTCGCACATGAGCGTCACGACGGTGTGGCCCGGGCCGAGCATCTTCGCCACGTCGTACGCCGCCACGACGTTGAGGCACGACGACGCGCCCAAGAAGATGCCCTCCTCGTCGAGCAGGCGGTACACCATCTCAATCGTGCGCGCGTCGGCAATGTGCACGGCGCCGTCGAGCAGATCAATGTCCGGCTTTAGGTTATCGGTGACGCGGCCCTGGCCAATGCCCTCGGTGATGGAGCCGTCGCCCGTGCGCTCGAGCTTGCCCGTCGTGATGTAGCTGTAGAGCACGCTGCCGGGCGGGTCCGCGAGGTACGACTTCACGCGGCCGGCCGACACGTCCTTCAAGAACCGGGTGGTGCCGGCGAGCGAGCCGGCCGTGCCCGTCGAGCACGTAAACGCGTCGATCTTGCCCTGGGTCTGGGCCCAGATCTCGGGCCCCGTCGAGTCGATGTGGGCCTGGCGGTTCGCAATGTTGTCGAACTGGTTTGTCCACACGGCGTTGTCGAGGCCCTCGGCGTGGCGCTTGGCCTGGTGGTTGTAGTTCATGGGGTCGGCCAATGGCACCGCCGGCACGGGGTAGACCTCGGCGCCCAGCAGCCGCAGCATGTCGATCTTGCCCTGGCTCTGCGTGTTCGGCATGTAGATGACGCAGCGGTAGCCGCGCGAGCGGCAGATGTGTGCGAGGCCAATGCCTGTGTTGCCGGCCGTGCCCTCGACAATGGTGCCGCCCGGGCCGACCTGGCCCTTGCGCTCGGCGTCCTCAATGATCCACAACGCGGCGCGGTCCTTCACGGACCCGCCCGGGTTCATGAACTCGGCCTTGCCGAAGATGCTGCAGCCCGTCTCCTCAGACAGGCGGTTCAGCTTCATGAGCGGCGTGTTGCCCACGGCGCCGGGGAACCCCGTCGCGCTCGTGAGCGGCACAAACGGCTTGGCTCCGGCCGCCGCCGCGGCCGCCGCGGCCCTGCGTACAATCACTGACGCGCGCATTGTTTGCTGGTCGTGCGCGGTTGTTGGTGGAACGCGCGCACTTGATTTGGGGCCGGCCGGGGTAGCCAGCCAGCGTTCGTTCCCGTGCCCCCCCTGCACGTGAGTGGCGGCGCGCGGCGGCTGCTAATTCGAGGACGAGCCATGCACAGCAGCGAGCACGAAGTGGCCGGCGCGCACTGCCGGCTCGTGTACGGCGGGCCGCGCGCGCCGCTGAGTGTGAGCCTCACGCGCGGCGCGGCCGAGCCCGCGGCCGCAGCGGCACCAGCACCAACGGCAACGGCCGAGTTCGGCGCCCTGGCTTACGGCGTGCCCACGCGCCAAACGGGCGCCGTAGCAACAACGCTTGTCGCATCCCAGGACCAGAACGCCATGACGGCGGCGCTGCACCTCGCCGAGCTGCTGGCGGCCAAGTTCGAGCGGCCCGTGTACGTGAACTCGTCGGTTGGTGCCGACCAATTTCTGTTGTACGGCGAGGTCACGCGCGTTGTGGCCGAGCAGCTTGCCAATAATATGTAGGAACTGCATCAATTCGGCGCTGCGCCGATTGCACTCCAACAATTCAGTGCTGGAGCACGATCATAGGAAGAAGAATGTAGCATTAGTTTAGACCCCGGTGTTTAAAAGATACTAACGGTTTACGGCCCCGTGCGATTGAGCAGTAGTCGGCCGGCTACTAAAAGTTGTGGCAGGTGGTGCGGCCTGGCCTGCGGTGCGGCCTGCAGGCGGTGGTGCACGGCGGTGGTGCTCGGCGGTGGTGCACGGCGGTGCACGGTGGTGGATCGCGGTGGATCGCACCGCCGCGTTGGTGGTCGCCGTACCGTGGTGCCTAGGGCTCAGGGCCGGGCCGGGGACGGGTGTCCACACCTGACCACGCGGGATTTTTTTCACTTCGGCCGCGGGCCGGCAAGGGTTGCGGTTGGGCCCGCTGGCATTGGAAAGTTCTCACCTTGTTTCTCTGCTCGCGATCAACTAGGTACACAATGGCTACGGAGCTCACAGTCCAGTCGGAGCGCGCTTTCCAGAAGCAGCCGCACATTTTCACGGCTTCGAAGTCTGCCAAGGCCTCGAAGGCCACGAAGCGTTGGTACAAGGACGTCGGCCTCGGCTTCAAGACGCCGAAGGAGGCGATCAACGGCACCTACATCGACAAGAAGTGCCCGTTCACGGGCGAGGTGTCCATCCGTGGCCGCATTCTCACCGGCACGGTTGTGTCGACGAAGATGCACCGCACGATCATTGTGCGCCGCGAGTACCTGCACTACATTCCCAAGTACAACCGTTACGAGAAGCGCCACAAGAACGTGGCTGCGCACGTCTCGCCTGCGTTCCGCGTCAGCGACGGCGATATTGTCACCCTCGGCCAGTGCCGCCCATTGTCGAAGACTGTCCGCTTCAACGTGCTCCGTGTCATTCCCATGAGCTCGACGAAGAAGCAGTTTGTTAAGTTTTAATTTATGAGTTAGTGCGCATAGCAGTTACACAACCGAAAAAGAAGCCTTGTTTAATTGCGCCGTTGTTGGTGGACCACTACTAGGATTTAGTGCCTAGCTATGCCTAGATGCATACGGCCTACTGCCCAGATGGCCTACCGCCTAGATTGCTTATGGCCTACTGCCTAGATTGCTTATGGCCTACTGCCTGGACGGCCTGCGCCATTAGGGCCTGCGCCATTAGGGCCTGCCGCCCAAGTCCTCTTATTGTTCGTATTATTTTGACCGAGTACGGCCCTGGCAGCAGGGGTCCCGCGCCCAACCCCACACATCTGCAGGCCGCCTGCAGATGACAAGCGCACATGGCAAGCGCATACGGCAAGCACCCATGGCAAGCCTACAAGGCTGGCGTGCATGGAGGAGGGGCGGCCTGCACAATGACGCGGCATTTCCGGTGGCCCCCCCCCCGCAAAAATAACGCCGCATTGAGTTAGTTAATGCTGCGCTACGTACATTGTTTTAGGTTTAAGGCTAAGCGCGTGGCGGGGATCGCAGGCTGGCCGCGGCGGCACGAGCGTTGTTCGGCTGCTTTTGTCCTCGACGCGCGGCGGCGCGGCGGCGCGGCGCAACGGATTATTGCCGATCCGGACGGCGCCGAACCGCCGAGCGCAGTGCACGCAGTGCACGCAGCAGCGTGTACGGTGCGCGGGCCAAAACCCCCGAATCACGTTCTGCCCTCGCCCGCACCCGCACCTGCCTGCCTGCCTGCCTGCCTGCCGCCGCCGCCGCCGCCGCCCATCCACAAATATTTAAAAGAGCGGTTCGTCGTGCGCGCAGCCTCGTGGCACACACAACCAAACACACACACAACCCAAAACACACAACCCAAAACACAATGAGCGGCGGCAAAACGGCGCTTGTGATTGTGGACTACCAGAACGACTTCTGCGAGGGCGGGTCGCTGCCCGTGCCGGGCGGCCGCGCGCTCGTCGAGCCGCTCAACGAGCTAATTGCCTCGCGCCGCTGGGACCGCATCATCGCCAGCAAGGACTGGCACCCGCCGGGCCACGTCTCGTTTGCGTCCGCGCACGAAAACAAGGCGCCGTTCGACGCCCATGTGCTCAGTGGCGCGAACGGCCAGCGGTTCGAAACAACGCTGTGGCCGGACCACTGCGTTGACGGCACGCCCGGCGCCGAGCTCGTCGAGGGCCTGAATGCGTCGGAGCTCGACGACGTCGTGCACAAGGGCCAGCAGCAGGACGTCGAGTTCTACTCGGCGTTCAGCGACGTGTTTGGCGAGAACAAGACGGAGCTCGAGCCGCTGCTGCAGCGGCTCGGCATCACGGACGTCGTCGTCGTCGGCGTCGCCCTCGACTTCTGCGTCATGCACACGGCGCTCGACGCCGCGCGCAAGGGGTACAACACGGTCGTGGACCTGAGCTGCACGCGCGCGATCAGCGACGAGGGCAAGCAGGCGGCGATTGCGCGGCTGCGCGAGGCCGGCGTGCAGGTCACGGACCACAGCTCTTAGTACGTATGCATATTAGTCGAGTAGTATTTATTTCTCCGATGCATTGCGGCAGCGCGCGCTCGCGCCGTCCGCACAATGCACTTACAACACAAAACACACACACACATACACACTTGGATCACTTTATTTTGGTACGTACTACATCAATGCACTGCAATGCACTGCAATGCACTGCTTCGGCCGAGGGGCACCGCTTTGGCCGAGGAGCACCGCTTTGGCCGCTAGCACGGTTAGTCGCGCGTGAGGGACAGCATCTCGCGCGTCAGCTCCCGCACATCGCTGCTCATCGGCCCGTCCGTGACCTCGAACCGCTGCCGGCCCAGCGCCGTGTCGCACACGCGGAACCGCCGCGTAACCGGCACGCACGTATACGTCTTCTCGCCCTCGAACATGGCGCACTCGAACTGCACGAGCTCGATTTCGGGGCACGCCCGCGGAATGTCCACCTGCTCGCGGCTGAGCACGATAGTTGGCGGCGACATCGCGCTGCCTGCTGCCTGCTGTCTGCTGCCTGCTGCCTGCTGCCTGTGGAGGGCCTTAGGCCTGCTGGTCTGCTGGTCTGCTGGTCTGCTGGCCTAAGGCCGGGTTAGTCACCCAGGTGCTGAACCCCCACCACCACGAAAGCGGCCGCCGCCACCACCACAACCACAACCACCACCAAAACAGTCGTCTAAGGGAGGACGGGCCCCAGCGCGCTGAGCTGCTTGAGTCCCCGTCGTTCTGCTACTTGCTTGGCCTCATTTGCCGGGCCGCTTAGAAGCCGTGCCGCGTGCGCATGCTGCGCGAATGACCGAGTGCGGGATCTGCGGGAGCTCGCAGAAGCGCCTGTATTGCGGCGGGTGCGCAATGCACATCACGCTGCGCGGGCGCGTGAACGTGATCAAGGTGAGCACGCAGCTCGCGGGCCTGCGCGCGAGCGTGACCGAGGCGCTCGAGGGCGCGCAGCCGGGCCTGCCCCACGCCGGGAACGAGGCGCGCACGGAGCAGCTGCAGGCGCGCATTGCGCTGCTGCAGCGGCGCCTCGACTCGACGCACCAGGCCGTGACGGCGTGCCACGAGAAGACGCAGGAGCTGCGGCAGCAGCACGCGCTCGCGCGCGAGCAGGCCGCCGCCTTGCGCGATAGCCACCGCCGCGTCGAGACGGCGGCCGCGCGCCAGTACGACGCGCACCGCGCCGCGCGGGCCGCGCGCGAAGCGCTGCTGGAGCAGGGCTACCGCGACATGCTGCAGCTGTCGCTAGGCCTGCAGTCGAAGTGCTGCCAGAACCTGCTCGAGCTGTTTGCCCTGCGCAAGAAGCGCAAGAAGGCCGGCTATGAGTTCGTGCTGGGCTACAACGTGATGCCGGACCTCACGCAGCTCGGCAGCTACTCCGTGGTTGTCATAAACAGCGGCATTGAGCGCGTGAGCATGTTCATTGGCCTGCTCGCGAGCTACCTCGCGCTGCGCCTGCCGTACCAGATTGTGTTCCCGCAGAAGGCGCAGCCGAAGACGCTCATTGGCGCCGTCGAGCTCGGCCCGCTCTCGCTGCAGCACTCCGTGAAGCTCATGATGCGCGCGTCGCCGCGCGAGTTCCACCACTACTGCCGCCTGCTCGCCATGCTCGCGCACGACGTCGCGCACGTCGGCTGCAAGCTCGGCGTGCCCAGCGTCACCGATGTGCACGACGTCGCGAAGCTGAACCAGCTCGTGGCGCAGATCTGTTTGCGCATTGAGAGCATCATCAAGTCCGGGCACCAGATCCAGACGCTGTCGAGCGACGTTGCGGTTGTTGACGTCGACTCGCTGCAGGACTACCTCATCAGTCGCATCGATATTGAGATGAACGGCAAGAGCGCCGAATGGAACATCATTGATGCGCCCGTCGTCGCTTCTTAACGTCGTCCATCCTCCTTTACTCGTCGCACTACTCGTCGCACTTCTCGTCGCACTACTCGTCGCACCATTGTCACACCATTGTCACTACTTTCGCATCATTGTCACTACTCTACTTTCCTATAGTGTTTATTTTGTTGTTTCGTACCGTTTCACTGGTAGTAAAGGCTTGGGAACGACGCGTTTAGTGCTGGCAGCGAGAAGTCCAGCGCGCCGTCGTCCTCGTCGCTGCCGTTTTCGTTTTCGTTGTTGTTGTTGTTGTTGTTGTTGTTGTTGTTGTTGCTGCGTTCAGAAGTGGTATCAAACGTGTGGTCGGGCCGCGCGGCTGCGGGCCGCGGCCGCGGTCGTGGCCTTGCCGTTCTGGGCTCAAGCCCAGGCTCGGACTCGGGCCCTGCATCGGGCCCTGCATCGGGCTCCGCGCTCGCGGCAGAGCTGTAGCTCGCGTCCGCCGCGTCCGCCGTTGACGCGCCGGCCGCGTACGCCTCGTCCTCGTGGATCGCACGCAGCGTCTTTGTGACGCCGGGCGGCTTCAAGTAGCGGTAGCCAACAAGGCGCACGTCCTCAAGCCGCTGCAGGTGCGCCGCATAGTCGTCCTCGAACGGCGGCTTGTAGGCGCTCGACGACACGCCGCGCCCGACCGCAATGCCGGGGCTGCGCGCGCTGGCGCCCCGCGTGTTGTGCAGCTGCGCTATGCCCGGCGTGAGCATGAGCGGCGTCCCTGTTTACTGTCGGCGCCGCCCAAACCAAACCAGGTGTCGCACCGCTCGGTGCGACTATTAATCTAGCGGACAGGGCCGGGCCTGGGATGATGATGAGCGGTGCAGCAGCAGCAGCAGCAGCAGCAGCGGCAGCAGCAGCAGCGACAGCGACAGCAGCAGCGATTTCAGACATTAAAATAATTAATTAGTTTATGTGCAGAGGGCAGAACCAAATGTAGTCCTCGGCCCGAATGTATGTACACAGTTTCTGTATCTGGTTAGGACGGTCCTTCCTTGCGTCCTTCGTCGGTCATGCAGAGTGCGAACGCAGCCTCTGTTGCGCGAGCGACCTGTTTCGGCTTGTCTTCGGAGGTGGTTCAGTTTGCCGGCTGGTCGGCGATTCTCTGGCGGCGGTCTGCGCGCGCGCCGTCGCTATGCTGCTGCTGCTGCTCGTTGTCGTCGTGCTCGTCCGACACAAACAGCCAGTCCCAGCGGCCCTTCTTGTGCAGCATGGCCAGCAGGAGCACAAGCGGCAAGTGGATGACGCTAGCCCAGAACAAAAGGCGCGCATACTTCTTGTGCTCTGCCGTGCGCTTGTACACGCGCGGGTCCTTGCCAACGAGCGAGCGCTGCTGCATCCAGAAGCGCAGCGCCGCGTACATCTGCCAGCCGTTCACGAGCGACGAGTCGAGTAGGAAGTACCAGTCCGTGAGGCCGAAGTAGCACGCCGCGTAGCAGAGCGGGAACATGGCTGCGGCGTGGCGGAACGCGACGCGCGCCGTGAGCAGCGGGTTCGTCCACGCGCTCATGACGTAGCCTGCGTTCTTGTACTCGTCGGCAATCGAGTAGCTCAGGCTCATGAAGTGCGGGAACTGCCACGAGTACAGCAGCCCGGCCAAGATCCACGGCCCCGGCGACCACAGCGTCGAGCAGGTGGCCCAGCCCATGAGCGGCGGGATCGCGCCCACAATCGCGCCGACCCACGTGTTGGCGATGCTCTTGCGCTTCAGCGTCGTGTAGGTGCCGCCGTACAGCGCGATGTTCGCGGCGCCGAGCGCGGCCACCGTCCAGTTCGTGCCGATGGCCAGCACGGACACGCCGCCGACGGCCGTGGCCGCGGCAAAGCCGAACGCCTGGCGCGGCGTGAGCCGCTGCGACGCCACGGGCCGCGTGCGCGTGCGCGTCATCTGGCGGTCGAACTCGGGCTCGCGGCCCTGGTTGATTGCGTTCGCCGACGCCGAGCACAGCGCCGTGCCCGCGGTCAGAAACATGAGGCTCACCAACGAGCCGCCCTGCGGCGCCAGCGCGTACGACGACATCGCCGACAGCACGACGAGCGCCGACAGCCGCGGCTTCGACAGCTCGAAGTACGCGTCGAACTGGCGCTTGAAGTCGGACTTCGGCTGCGCGCGCCGCTCGCGCTTCAACGGCGCCGCCGGCGTCTGGCACGAAATCGGCCGCGCCCACGGCGGCACATCCTTTGCTTCTCCTCCGGCCGCTCCTGCTGCTGGTGCTGCTCCTGCTGGTGGTGGTGCTGCTGCCCCTGGTGGTGGTGCTGGTGCTGGTGCGGCCGTCGCCTTCGTCGACAGCACGAACCGGCTGCGGCGGTCGAACACGATGCTCGGCCCCAGCCGAACGCACGGGCGCGCGCCAAATCCCAGCAGAGGACTGGGCATCGCTCGTGAGTCGAAGTATCAACCGGCGGGCTCGATTCGAATTGAGATGAGTGACTAACAATGTACATAAAAATATGCGTCGACGCTGGGTGGTCGACACCGCCCCGGCGCGCAGTTGCGCCGCAGTTGCCTCTTCTAACTTCGGGCGCACGTATTTTATTTTATTTGACTCTTTTTTTTAGTAGTTCTGATCTAAGTTCTTTTTTTGTTGTTGTTTTTTTGTTTCTGTACAGCTAGAAAAACGCGTTCTCGCCCGTCGTCGCGCGGCCGAGAATGAGCGCATGGATATCGCTCTGGCCCTCGTACGTCTGCACCGTCTGCAGGTTGTTCGCAATGCGCCCAATGTGGTACTCGTCGGCCGTCGCGTTGCCGCCAAACACCTCCATGAGCCGGCGCGAGCCCTCGAGCGCGCGATCGCAGTTCTGGCGCTTGACCATGCTGATCATCTCCGGCGCAACGAGGCCTGCGTCCTTCAGCCTGCCGACTTGCAGCGACGCGAGCAGCCCGTAGTTGATGTCCGTGAGCGCGTTCGCGAGCTTCATCTGCACGAGCTGGTACCGCGCGAGCGGCTGGCCGAACTGCTTGCGGTCGAGCGCATACTCGCGCGCCAGCCGCAGCGCCTCCTCGAGCGCGCCCATCGCGCCCCACGAGATCCCGTACCGCGCGCTGTTCAGGCACGTAAACGGGCCCTTCAGCCCTTCAACCGTGGCAAACATGTTCTCCTCGGGCACCTCCACGTCCTCGAGGTGGATCATGCCCGTCGTGCTCGCGCGCAGCGACACCTTGTGCCCGATCTTCGGCGTCGAGATCGTGCCCGCCTTCGTCTCGTTGCGGTCCACCACAAACCCGCGGATCTTCCCGTCGAGCTTCGCCCACACAACCAGCACGTCCGCAATCGGCGAGTTCGTGATCCACGTCTTCGACCCGTTCAGCACAAACACGCCGGGCTTGCGCGGGTGCCGCACCGCCTTCGTCTCCATGGACCCAGGATCCGACCCGTGGTTCGGCTCCGTCAGCCCAAAGCAGCCAACCAGCTCGCCCGTGGCCAGCCGCGGCAAGTACCGCTGCTTCAGCTCCTCGCTGCCAAACTCGTGGATCGGCAGCATCACGAGCGACGACTGCACGCTCATCGCCGACCGGTACCCGGAGTCCACGCGCTCTACCTCGCGCGCAATGAGCCCGTACGACACGCTGCTCACGCCGGCACACCCGTACCCGCTGATCGTCGCGCCGAGCAGGCCCACATTGCCGAATTCCCGCATAAGGCTCTTCTCAAACACCTCGGTGCGGCTGCCTTCCAGCACGCGCGGGTAAAGCACCGACTGCGCGAAGTCGTGCGCCGTTTCCGAGATCGCCAGCTCGTCCTCCGTGAGCTGCGACTTCAGGTTCAGCGCATCCGTCCAGTCGAACTTCACCTTCCCAGCCGCCGCCGCAACAGAGCGGCTCGTGGACAGCATCCTTGCTACGGGAACTCGCCTTAGTCCGCAAAGCATCGTTTCTTTGTCGCAACTAAGCTTCCCCTCGCGGCGGCTGCTGCTAGGCACCGCCGTTTATAAACCACTCGCGTAGCGTTACCCGCAGGGTTAGGGCCGAGACCGCGCTGTGTGTGGGGTTGAAGATGTACTACTGTATGAGTCAAAACACGGTCCATTCCGACAGCAGTGCGCGCGATTGGAGGACTGGTTGTGTTCCTTTTTTACCTTTGCTTTGCTTTGTTTGTAATTCTTCCTGTTTTGTTCGTGTTCAATTTCGGTACTGCGTTTCGTGTGTGCGTATGAGCATACATCGACGCCAGGCCCGCGCGTTCATATAGCCAAAGTCCTTTTTTTGGTGTTCTTGGTGTTCTTGGTGTTCTTAGTACTCTTGGTACTCTTAGTACTCTTGGTACTCTTAGTACTCTTAGTACTCTTAGTAGTTTTCTTTCCATGTTCGAAGTTCGCGTGTGAACGTGGGTTAGCCCTGTCTTGTATATTGGTGCCGGTCTTGATAAATAATGGTCTGTAGCACAGCTAGTCTTGTTTCCTTCTTCAGTTGCGTTTCAACGCCTCGGCCAAGTGTCGGTCGAGCCGAGCCTCTACGGTCCCACAGAGTCGTGCGCTAAGCTCTTCGACCATGGCGAACCCATCTACTTTGTTCAGTGCAGACACAAGCAATGACTTTAGTTTCATGGTATCGTGCTGCGAGAGCGGTTGATCAATGAACTGCTGCAGAGCAGAAACAAGATTCGCTGTAGGGTCCTGTCGTTCTTGGTTCGCCATTAGTGATGGTATTGGTACTGATGCTGCTGATGCTGATGCTGATGCTGATGCTGTTGATGCTGAAGCTCCTGCTCCTGCTCCTGCTCCTGCTCCTGCTCCTGGACCGCTTCGCGCTGGCGACGTCGGCGTCGCCAGCCTTAACGGCTTATACCCAAGAGCCGGCTTCTCACCGTCTTTGTTCCCCG
This sequence comes from Entelexis vaccinii, assembly GCA_004125185.1. Lineage (NCBI taxonomy): Eukaryota > Fungi > Ascomycota > Dipodascomycetes > Dipodascales > Trichomonascaceae > Entelexis > Entelexis vaccinii. The sequence goes on along the minus strand of NRDX01000028.1, from coordinate 72,311 downwards.
AACTAAGGCCCGCCGTCGTGCTGGACTCTACATGCCTTAATGCTGGGTGCACTCGCTCGCGCGTCGGGCTCGGGCTTCGCGCTAGTGACCGCGACGGCACCATCATCCGCTGCGGGCTCACGCTGCGCGGCCGTGGCGGCGGGCTCGCATTGTATATCTTGCGAGGCGGGCTCGTCTCTCGCGTTGGCACGGCCTGGCTGCCACTTGGTATCACAAAGCGTGGCAGCGTCGGCATTGGCAGCGTCGGCGTCGGCGGCGCCGTCAGCAGTGGCTCTACAGACGTAGCGGATCGGGGCCTACCTGCGCGCGGTGTTCCGCCAAGAGTGAGAGTCGAGACCAGCAAACTGTCGCCGGCACTCAGCGCCTCGGACCCTGTCCACGCGACTCCTGAAATCGACTCACCATGGCCCCATTGGGTGGCCACGAGCTCGCCCCTCGGGTAGGTGAACAGATGCACACATTTGTCGGACCCGGCTGCAAGTACGTAGCGTGTGTCTTCGTGAACGATGATCTGTACATGCGTCGCATTAACTGACTCCGTGTTCGCATTGTGTGCGCGCCACCGTAGCCTCAGCTTCTCGTCTGCGAACAGATCGAGCACAGAAACGTGCTTGTCGTTAGTACTAACAATGCATGTGTCTTCAAGCGCTGCCACGTCAAAGGGCATGCCCTTGAGCAGCAGGCTTTTGGGCGGGTCCTTGAAGATGGGGCCCTCGGTCTCGAAGTTCACCTTGTTCGTGCTGTAGCAGTAGGCGGTCTTGTTGGCGGCACAGCAAACAAGTGCATACGCACCGTCGGCGCGCGCACATAGCTTGGCCTTCAAGATAGGGCTCGTGAACAGCAGCGTCTGCGCCAGTCTCCAGGGAGACACCCCCATGACCTCATCGTCCGGCAAAGACCGCACCCAGAGCTGTACACAGCGGTCCCTTCCCGAGGTCACGGCTAAGCGGCCAACCTGGTGCGCGTCGGTTATCGGGCCGTTATGGGCATTATAAACCTCACCACCAAGCCACAAGTCGCCGCAGAGGGACCCGACCATGAGGCTCGCCCCAGACCGGGTCTGTTCGTCCGTGAGCGCGTAGGCCACAGTTATATCTGAAAAGGGCATTTCGAGGCGAGCTGAGGGCCAGCGGTAAACGTATGGCTCGTCGGGCCGCCATAAGACGGTATCTCCATGCGCATTCGCGCTGAGCTGTACGCCCTTGAAGTCCTTTGGTGTGTTTTCGTTATCGTCATTGTCGTTGTTGTTGTTGTTGTTGTTGTTGTTGTTGTCGTTGTTGTCGTTGTTGTCGTTGTCATCGTTGTAGTTCTCATTATGGGAGGTTGGTGGTATAGTTGGCGACGCAGGAAGACGTCGTAGTCGCCGGCCGTGGGCGGGATTTTCGGGCAAGAAGTAAACGTCGTAGCCGAACGGCAGCAGGGCAGTAGCGCCGTACGGATAGGTTTTGTACGGAGCATGAAACGAGTTCCTGAACTCGTAGATATGGCTTTGAGTGCTCACAAACACATGCGGGAAGGCAGCGTCCAGAACGACGACGGATTTGATGGGCTGTGCCGGCTGGAGACTGACGAGGCGCTGGATCTCGGGCATGCGGTAGAGTTCTCCGCGAGCAGTGCCGACGAGAATTCCTGCGCCGGATGCCGGCCCGCGCGCCGGGCACGCGCACTCGAAAGTCTGCTCCAGCGTCTCCTTCAGCAAAATATTGCGCCCCGGCAGTATCGACTCGCTGCCGACCGTCCACAGCTTAATGTGCCGCACGCCGCAAGTGACGAGCTGGTTCTCGTTGAGCCAAGCAATGTCGCGGACCTCTGAAATGCACTTGTTCGATGCTTGCAGCTCGAGCTGCCCATTGGCCACGGACCAGATGTACAAGAAACCGTCCTGAGGCGTGCCCAAAGACGCGAGGTACTGGCCCGAGGGCGAGAAGCGCAAGTGCTGGACGCCGAACTGGTGCTGGTCTCTAAGCACGGATAGGCACTCGCCCGAGGCGAGGTCGTACAACAAAAGACGCGGCAAGTAGCCGCTGGCCTCGCCCACGGCGACGAGGCTCGGGCTAGCGGCGACACAGCCGGACTTGTTCACGCGCACGAGTTTATGGCTGCCGCCGCCGCCGCCGCCGCCGGGGCTCGTTGCCGCCGTGGACTCGGGGCTTCCCTTCGGGCTGCTGCTGTTTGGCGCCGCTGGCTCGGCCGCCGATCCTGGCTTTGGCGGACGGTAGTAAAAGCGCTCGTCTTCTGGGCGCGCTTGGCCCAACGGTGCCAGCACGGCGCCAGCACCTACGCACGCTACACACGCTATACACGCGGGCTGGGCGCTAGGCAGGTCGCCAGTCTGGGCGCCAGTCTGGGCGCCAGGCAGGGCCGCGAGGGCCACGGCGTTCTTTGTATGGGCGCTAGCCCCGAGCACGGTCCTAACGCGGAACTCCATGCTGCGCGCGCACTTACCAGAACCGAAACTCGAACCGGAACTTTGGAAGTGACGCCAACACCGCGCTGAGGAACGGCGGCGTGGATGTTTATTTATTTATTATTTATTTTGGATCGTGCTCGCGTAGGCGTGAGCTTGACTAATACGTTAATATTCATTACAATGGGTTTCGCGCCGCGGGAGTTTAACCACGGCGGTTTGAGTGCGCGATTGGGCGCACAAATTGCGCGCACAAATTGGGCGCACATGTTAGGCGGGTGCAGTTATTGGAACGCGAGGGAGGGGGGGGGCGAGAATGGTTTCGCGGTTTCGCGCGGCTCCGGCGGTTTTGACACAGTTTCAGCGCTCCGGGTGAGGAGGAGGGCACGCAGGCTAGGCACGCAGGCTAGGCGCGCGCGACAAGGACGCGCGTGCCGAGAATGAGGCCCGTGGCCACGAATAATGCAATTGAGGCAACCAGCACAAGTATGCTTTTGGCCAGCTCGTTTGAGCGCTCGGCGGCGGCGCGCGGGTCGGAGCGCGGCGGGTAAGCGCGCAGGCACATCACGGCCTTCTCGCCAAAGATGTCCTCGAGCAGGGCGTCGACCTCGGATATGGAGGCCTCGGTGATGTGCGGGTCGGCGCGGATCTCGGCAATGGCCTCGAGCATGTTCTTGAGGTCGATCTGCACGACGGAGTCGCGCGGCGCGATGTTCACGGCCGTCTTTTCGCACAGCTGTCGTATCACGCGCAGGCCGTGGTCGTCGCTCTTGAATATGGTGTGCTTTGGGTCGCAGGCCTGGATGACGGGCACCTGCCACGACGGGTCCTCGAGCACGCCCTGGTTCGGCACGGGCACCCAGAACTCGTCGTCGGTGCCGAGGCGCTGCAGCGCCGCGGCGAGCTGCGGCGCAATGGTCAAGCGCATCGGGTGCAGCCCGCTGTTCTCCGTCAGTATGCTTGCCAGCAGCACGACGGCCTGGTCCGCGTCGCTCAGCTCGATGAAGTGCCGCTCAAACAGCGCCTGCCGCTTGCTCAGAAAACACAGAGAACAGAATAGCCGCTTCCGCCGCAGCGCCGCCTCGTCGTGTCGAGGAGTAATCGCCGCGCCCCGGTGGTACGCCATCGCGCTCATGCTCGCGGAATTGGATCGTCGGCGGGCAAGACCCGTGGGTACCGCCGGCGCATACATAGGCTCGCCTCTTCTATTTTGGGGTTGGGGTACCCCCAATCCAAACTGCCGTGGGGTAGATCTACTAACTAAGACTCTCTTTTTTTTCTCTTTGGGTTCGCGCCCGCGCCCGCGCCCGCGCCCGGTTTTCACGGTTTCACGGGTACGCGTGTCACGTGGCGCGAACCCAACCCGGCGTTAGCGGCGTTGGGAGGACGCCGCGTTGCAGCAGACGCGGCAGCTCGAGACGCGGCTGCATGCACGCACTGCAGATGCGAGCCCCACTCGCCCCGCCGCGCACCAATGAGCGGCGGCAGAATTAGGGGCCGGGGCCAGCGCGCGCGGGGGACCCCACTGAGGTCTGCGGAAATTTGCGGCGCCGCCACGCGCGCGCCCAAAAATAAATAAATAATAATAACCTACCTCCATGGTAAGCATGGCTCGCTGAACATAACACACTAAACAAAACACACTAAACATGGCGCACTAAACATGGCGCACTAAAAATTGAGCGCTTGCGTTATCTGAAATTTGATTAACGGGAAATAAATACGTCGCCAGAAATCAATCGGCACTGACTTCAATTGGGGGGGGGGTTTCTTGTGCGCTCATCTCGTGCATGCCTAGCGGGTGATCACGCTGGGGTTGACTGCGGCCCGCTCAGCCGCAACACCCGTGCTGCTTCGTTCCGACCATTTTCGTGGCGATCATCTCCTTCCGGATGGGGAAAGTGGGGCACCTGTTAATGCGGCCAGCTTCAGATGCGCGCATCCTCCCCATTCCGTTTGGTTCAGTTCGCTTAAGTTCCTATAATATTATTATTGTCGGGTTATTGTTTTGTTGGGTTCATGGATCTTCATTAGCTATATCTGGTTACTCGCATCGGCACAGGCGGCCTTGCAATTACACATTTGATGACTTAAATATGGTTGGTTCGTCAGTTCCGTCGTTCGTCAGTTCCGTCGTTCGTCAGTTCGTTGAGTCGTCCGTTCGTCCGTATGTTTGGGGTGGGGCGGGAGGGAGCAGGGCCTCGCGCTCAAACCGGCACGTAGCGCACTTCCTTGCTGCGCAGAGCCCGCACGCGCTGCCGCAACGCCGCCCACACGCGCGCCACCGCACCGAGCTGGCGCTCCGGGTTCGCGGACCGCGGCTGCCACCGCCGCAGCAAAAGGCTCGACGCCACAACCGACACAGAGCTCAGCGCCATGGCGCCGCTGGCCATGATCGGCGTCAGCATCACATGGAACGGCAAAAACAGCCCCATCGCAAACGGAATCATCACGACATTGTAGATCACGCTCGCCAGAAGATTGATCTTGATGCGGCGCATCGTCGACTTGCACAGCTCGAGCGCAGCCGGCACGCCCTTGATCGGCGACGCCTGCCGCAGCACAACGTCCGCCGACTCCACGGCAACGTGCGTCGCGCCTTCCATGCTGATGCCTACCGACGCCGACGCGAGCGCAGGCGAGTCGTTGATCCCGTCGCCCACAAACACAACCTCCACGCCCTCGGCCCGCAGCGTTTGTATTACCTCGACCTTGTTCTCGGGGGCCATCTGGCTCCACACGTACCGCTCGTCGATATTCACCTCCCTAGCAACCGACTCAACAACATTCCGGCTATCTCCAGACACTAACCCAACAGTATACCCGTCCTGCTTCAGCGTCTCGACCACCATGGGGGCATCCGACCGCAGCGAGTCCTTCAGGCTCACCGAGCCAACCACCTCGCCATCAACCTCCACTATCACATCGCCGCCAACGCTCTGCACCTCGGTGTCTCGGTGCCGGCCCACGAATACGCGGTGGCCATCGGCATGACCCTTTACGCCTTCGCCCATAATGGCCACAAAGTCCGTGACGGGCAGCTGTTTGCCCGAAGCGCTCGTCGTTCCTTCCTCAGGGTGCTGGTAGCTACCAAGCGTCTTGCCCACGGGGTGTTCACTCAGCACTTCCAGCGCTCGCACAAGCGGCCAGTAAGCAGCCGGAACCGTCGTCGACACCACAGACATGCGGCCCGTCGTCAGCGTGCCTGTTTTGTCAAATAACACAACGCTAGCCTTCGACCCCATCTCGAACACGGCACCGCCCTTCACCAAAATCCCGTGCTCGGCACCGGCGCCAGTGCCGACCATGACGGCAGTGGGCGTGGCCAGGCCCAGCGCACACGGGCACGCCACAACCACCACCGAAATCCCCAGCCGCATGCAAACAAAGAAGAGCGAGTGGTTCTGGAACACGGCCGGGAGCCGCTCCTTACCCAAAATGGCGCCGGCAAGCAGCCAGCACAAAAATGTGCCTAGGGCCAGGCTGAGAACTACGGGCACGAACTTGGCCGCTGCTGCATCCGCGTAGCGCTGGATGGGCGCGCGCAGGGCTTGCGCGTCCTTGATGAGCGTGATGATCTGCGCTAGCTTCGTATCGGACCCGCATTGGTTCACGCGGAAATGCAGCGTGCCGAGGCCGTTGATCGTGCCGCCAACAACATTGTCGCCTGCCCGCTTCAGCACCGGCTCTGATTCACCCGTGAGTAGCGATTCTGAAATGTATGACTCTCCTGACAAAACCTCGCCGTCAGCACTGACCTTCTCGCCGGGCCGCAGTACAACAATGTCTCCAACTTGGAGCAAATCAGTGGGGATGCTCTCGCCCTCCTCGGGCGTGTCGCTCGCAATCACAAATACTTCCTCGGGCACTAGCGAAATAAGCTCGGATAGTGCGCGGGACGTGCGCCCGCGCGCCTTGTTTTCCAAGTATTTCCCAAATAGCACGAACATAATGATCATGGCGCATGCGTCCCACAAATACATTTGGTGGTGCTCCATATTGCTCAAAACGCTGTGCAGCAGCGCGAAAATAGAATAGGTAAATGCACACGTCACGGACGTCGTCACGAGTACGTCCATAGTCGGTGTGCCGTTTCTCAATGCCTTGTAGGACTTCACGTAGAACCGGCGGCACGGGCCCAAGAGTATTGGCAGTAACAGCCCGAGCGATAATATGTCGTCGAGCCACAGGCCCGGCAAGACCTTCACCACCAGGAAGTGAGGGAGCTTGCTGCGCAGCTTGTCGAGCAAGATGATCGGCAGGCCCAAAAGGAACGCCTTCCATGTGTCACGATAGTACGAGTTCAGCTCCTTCACGCGGTCCAGAGCGGCTATCTGCTGCGAGTTGTCGGCGGTTTCGGCAACAATGGCCGTGAACCCGAGGGCCTCAATGGCCTTAATGACTCTGCGCACGCCCGTCTTGCCCGCGTCGTAAACGAGCACGACCGTGCCCGTGGCCAGCGACGCCTGCACGTCGCGCACGCCGTCGAGCTCCTTCAACCCCTGGTCCAGGGCATCAACATCCGACTCATCGCTCATGCCGAACACCTTCAGCTCCAGCATATTGGACCCGGGCTTGCTCGCGTGCTGAGGACCCACGGACCTCACTTCGGCATCAAAGCCTGCGTCCTCAACCGCAGAGACGAGCGCCTGCACGCCAGCACTGCCCAAGTCGCCGTGTCTCACGATTGCCGTATCAGTAACCAGCGACACATCGGCACTCAGAACCCCGGCCACGCCCTCCAACGCCTGGCGCACGGACCCCGAGCACGAGCCGCAGGTCATGCCCTGGATCGCGAGCTCCGTCTTCGTTGCTGGTGCGGCGGCGCCTGCTGCGTCGGCCTGCTGCGGCGCGGCCTCATCCCGCAGCCGCAGCGCCTGGACCTTCACGGGCTGCGCGCCGAACCCGGCGTCGTCAATGGCCGCGGCCAGCGCCTCGACGCCGGCCGCATGGAAGCGCACCGTCGCGCGCTCCGTAATAAGCGACACATCCACGGCGTCCACGCCCGGCACGCGCTCGAGCGCCGCCGTCACGGCCGACGTGCACGCCGAACAGGTCATGCCCTCCACGGCGATCTCGGCGACGTGTGTCGCGGCGTCCTGCGTCATGCTGGAGTTCGCAATTGGCCGGCTCGCGTGTGGCAACTTGGCCCAAATACGAAAGAGAGGATTCCGCCTGCTCACGCCATTCCCGCGTCACGTGCACACCGTTCATCCGTGGTTGTGGGCCCCCGTGGCCCTGGCCCTGACCCTGGTTTTCCCGACCACCCTACCGGTGCGCCCTTGCCCTATGACACACGGCATAACTAACTGTTATTATGTACGTTATGTACGTAGCATGTACGGATATGTGCATGATTGCCTAGCCCTAGATCCGCGGCGGCGGCGCCGCAAGCGATTTGGCGAGTGCCGCTGCTGCACTGCTGCGCCCGATTGCCGCCGCCAGCCGCCTTCGAGGCGCGCGCAGTTTAAAGCTCTAGTTCTTCATGCTCTACGTGGAGTAATATATGATGTGTATAGATAAGCAGGGGGGGGGTTTCAGGTTGCGGGTTGCGGCGGCGGCGGCCCTTCGGAGTCCGCTCAGTGCTTTTTGCGAGGGCCGCATTAGGATGGGCCGGAAAAACATGCGTGATTTTGCGTGCGGCGATGGGTGCGTACGGCGCGGCGGCGCGGCGGCGCGGTGGCTCTACTGCTGTGCCCGCCACTGCGGCCGCCACGCCAATTACTCTGTGCGGTTCGATGCGGCTGCGCTTCGATGCGGCTGCGCTTCTTAGGCCGAAGGCCGAGCAGCGCTTGAAGACGCCTCAGCACTGCCCTCCGTGTTGCCGTAGGGCTCGGTGTGCTGTTGAGCCGTGGCCTCGGCCTTCTGCGTCTCCGGCGTGTTCTTGAGCTCGGCGTCCAGGTTTGCATCTTGTTTAGTTTCTTCATCGTTTTCGTGTAATTCTTCTCCCGCTGCTTCTTCCTCTTCCTCTTCTTCTTCTTCTTCCTCCTCTTCCTCTTCGTCAGAATACTCCTCGTCTTCTTGTCCACTGTCTTCGTAGTCCTCGTCGGCCTCCGTGTCGTACTCATCATCCGTAAAGTTCGCCTGCACGCCGCCCTCCCAGTCGATGCCGCCACTGCGCGGCGCCGTGCGCGTGTCGCCGCCGGCAGGCGTGTCAACCGCCTTCTCGTCCTCGTCTTCGTCGTCGTCAGACAATGCCATTTCGGCAATGGGGTTGCGCCAGAAGTTGAGGTCGCTGAACTCGGTCGTGGTGAGCTTATGCAGCTTGTCCTGCTCGGGCAGGTTCGGCGGGAACATCTGGTCCACTAGGTCGCGAATAAGCATGTACGAGCTCTTAATGCCGCTGAGCTCGAGCAGCTCGAGTCGCACCTCCGAGTCCGTGTTGATGGTGAAGATCTTTGTGGACGGCACGCTCACGGAGCGGTAGCTGAGGCCGTCCGTGATGCGGTTGCCGAACCCGGCGTAGAACGGCGTTTCGTCCATGAAGTCGGGCTCGTAAAGCTTCTTGATATCCCGCAGACAGGCCATCTTGAAGATCTCGGGCTTGCGCATGATCACTTCGCGCTTCAACGCGGCTATTGTGCGGTCCGGACTCAGAATCACGGGCCCCGCCGGCAGCCGGTAGCCGTCCTGAACAATGCTGTTCAGGTACCCGCGCGTCGCGTCGGCCAAGCCCACGGAGCGCGAGGTCAGGTACATTATGTTGTAGCCGTTGTTCGCGATGTCTGTATAGAGGCGGCCGACGCCGGCATGGGTCCAGTCGCGGCCGACCAGGGTCATGAGGTGGCCCATGGCGTCGCTGCGCGTGATGGTGCCGTCGATGTCGCTGATGACGACGGGTGTGCTCGACTGCCACAGGAAGATGCTGGCCGTGATTGTGGCCTGGTTCGACCGCACGACGAACTTCATGTCGTTTTTGCCCGGCTTCAGATTCAGGCTCTTTAGTGCGTCGGAGCTGAGGCGCAGCGTCTTCACATACCGCTCCTCGGAGCCGAGCTCGTCGGCCTTGCTTGCCTCGCCCGTGCCGTCGTCGACGTGCACGAGCTTGCGCCCCGGCCGCGGCGAGCTCGCGGGCGACTGCGGCGGCGACGACGGCGGCGAGTCGAACTCCTCGTCCGAGTTCAGCATGTTTGTGACGACCTTCTCCAGCTCCTTCGTGTTTGTGCCGCCGGCCTTGTAGCCGGTCATGTCCATTATGACGTCGCTGCCGTCCTCGCTGTGGCTGGACGGGATTTTGACCTCGCGCAGCCGCTTGATGATGCGGTCAATGCGCTCGGGGTCCTGGCCGCGCAGCTTTGGCTCGAAGCTGTCCTCGGCCTCGACAGCATCGCTGATCTCATGGCCCAGCGCATGGTGCTCGAGCTCGTGCTCGTCGTGCTCGTGCTCATGCTCATGCTCATGCTCATGCTCGTGCTCATGCTCATGCTTATGCTCATGCTCGTGCTCGTGCTCGTGCTCATGATGCGCCTCGTGGTGGTGGTGCTCGTGCTCGTGCTCGTGGTGCTCGTGCTCGTGCGCTGCCGGCTCAGCGCCCTTCTTCGAGTTCGAGATATCGAGGAAATCAACATCGTTATCGCCGGCGTCGCTAGCGCCCGAGGTCGGGCTCGACGACGGGCTAACGACGGGCGACGTGAGCCAGCTCTCGGGCACGTCGCCGTGCGTCGGGAACACAAAGAACGCTTCGCCGCTGTCGGCGACCTTCATGCTGAAATTAACCTTCTCGCCGTTCACGTAGAAGTCGACGGCCTTCTGCGACGGCCGCAGCAGCGACAGCTTGCCGAAGCGGATGTGGAACGCGGAGCAGTGCATGTCCCCGCTGGTTTGCTGCACGACAACAACGTCAATCGCGCCCGACAGCGTCGACGGGTTCAGGCTGTTCCATGTGCGCGACACCGACCCAATGGCCCGGCCGAAATACTGCATCGTTCTGCGCCAAGTGCACCTGCCAGTCTGCGGATTGCCCCCACTGGATTGATGGCCCGCGTTTGTGGATGCGGGAGGCCCCCAGGCAAGGTTTCCAGGCGAGGCCCCAAGGCAAGGGTTGGTCAGCAGCACCCGGCTGGTTGTGGGGGCAGCAGAGCAGCGGTTCAACAACGCCCGAGGACGCGCAGCCGCGATGCGCGAAAAACATGCGCACAAAGTGTGTGGTAAGAAGGGAAGTACGGATCTCTAGTTTGTTTTTTTTTTAGTTTAGTTTGGTTTAGAACAGTGGGGTCGCGGTCACGCGCAGTAATACTCTGACGCTCGAGGCTGCCTATATCATTAGCAGTGAAGAGCAATGCTTCGCAGCGCTGCTCGATGATGATTTAGAAGTTGGCAGTGTAGAAGTTGACAAACTAGAAATGGAGGCCGTCGGTGTTATTTGCCGCAGGCGAGAGTTGTCTGGTTTTCACGATACGCAGCAGACGCACGTGCGCAAGACCGCGCGAGCCATTAGGTTGACTTATTTGAGCCGCATGTATGCCTAGCTATTCCGTAGACCATTCATTAACTGTTTCGGACTGTAGTCATAGAGGGCACAGATCAAGCAGAGCGGGCTGATTATAGGCGATTGGACTGGCTACTACTGTTCTGCCGCTCATTTGAAATCGACATGCACACGGCGAACGTTTACATTTTGGTCATGCGTCATTGTGAAACAACTCATCCTTCCAATCTCTAAACCAGTGCGTTCAAACGACGTAGACCTTCGAGGCATGACTCCACCATATAAACCGTGGTTACATTGCCACTAGCTGCCAAAACTTCTGTCGAGACCCAGTAGACGGGGCCTCGATTATTCGTGGCTAGATAATTCAAGAGCGACTATCTTTTGTGGCTTAGGCTAAATAGAAAAGTTAGAAAATACTGTTTAGATATTAATGTGTGGCCGAATTTGTTGGTTGAAGAGCTAAGCGCTTTTGTTGAGGAAGTGACGGCCCTAGTTGGGAAGCACGGCCAGTTCAAAACCTCCACATACATCACCAAAAGCGCTGCATTCTGATATACCAATGACGAAAATTGCCATGCTGGCTATCGAGGTTTAGGAAATGCGTTCATACCTCGCAAGTCATGGCCCAATCGTTGTTGGCCCAATCGTTGTTGACCCAATCGTTGTTGACCCAATCGTTGTTGACCCAATCGTTGTTGAGGATCTTCAAAACGCAGCAACGTCATTGAAGTCTGTTTTGGACGTTGACGGCTGGGGCAGTTCAAGTAAGAGCTACGCTTAAGATTTTGCGGGTTTTCGTTACTGATAGCGTGCGCTTGTGCTGTATTTAGAATGATTTCCGTATGTCACTGAGGTTGGGATCTGCCGCATTCGTTGAGAGTGACCGAGGCAAACAATGTGGAATTTGAGTACTAGGTAAGAATTATATGGACTAAGTGTGCAGAGTCCTTTAGCGTCCTTTAGCGTCCTTTAGCATAGCACCTTTCTTTTGTCTAATTCAAGCGGCAGTTACAGATCTATACTTAAACCCACGTATAACCCTCAATTGAAGCGAGGCTCTGGTCACTCGCTCCACAAATAGCCGTCCACTGTATCACTCTGTCCGCAACTGTATCTTCGTAGGCCCCACAAGTACAGGCCTTGTACAGCTAGCTAGCTCAGAGCTGCCTGGCCACAACAAAAAAAAAGCGTCGGTAGCCATTGGGCACGGGTTGGGGCAGGGAGTATGCGGGTGCAGCCCGTACCCAGGCAGGCGGGAAAGGGGAGGAGGAAGGGGGAAAAAGAAAAAAAAAGCTGCTATGTAATCTGGAACCTTAGTAGCTTACTTTCCTTCACCGCTCGTTGGAGAAAGTTTGCTGATCTGAGTAGACATTGAGCTGTGGTTCGAAGCTGAGGACCCAGTTTGGTTGTTAAAAAGATGATGGCAGTCTCCTCGACCCCGGTTCCGCCAGGTGCGGACGGCCGGGCGGGAAACGGCAGTGGGGCTCCCCCATCATACAATAGTAGCGTAGCGTTAACCCCACCAATAGCTGGTGAGAAATCCACCACACCCAGTGGCCCGCCGGACGCGGCCACCAAGCAGATGTACTCCCACCTGGTGCGGGAGGCGCTCGACCAGCTCCGCAGCGGCAATGTCCAGCCTCTTGACGACATTGTGCGCAGCACGCTGCACCCGAGCGAAAACGGGCTCGGCGAAGAACCGCCCTTGGACGGCGAGAAGCTCACGATTGTGCTGCGCACATTGAGCCGCGAGATCACTCGCGTTGACTGCTACGCGGCAGTGCCCGTCGTCGTGGCGCTGCTCGACTTCGAGCAGTGGAGCCAGATCAGCCCGCGCGTCACCGAGGCGTATGTGCAGTTCTTCAGCGTGCTGGCCAGCGGGAACCCGCGCTGGTGGAGCGAGATTGCTAGCCGCGTGGTTGCGCAGATGTCCGAGGCGACGCTCGACCTCGCTGCGCACCACACGGTCGTGTCGCGCATCCTGCAGCTCGTGCCGACGTCGGCCGCGGCGTTTGCGCTTATTTTCGACCAGCAATTCCCGTTCAAAATGAGCTCGAAGGTCCAGATTTCCACCTACGTGCGCCAACTCCTTCATGTCACGGAGTATGCACCGGACCAGCTGCGCGCCATTTGGGAGCTCGTTATCCAGCGGCTAGTCGAGCTCGACGTGGAGAGCATCCACGTTGAAGAGGACTCCGACTCCGATTCGGACGACGACGATAACGACTCCGAATCAGAATCCGAATCCGAATCCGAGTCCGAGCCCGAGTCTGATGATGAGTCCGTGCATGGATCCGAAGATGAAAACGAAAATATGATTGATGACGAGCAAAACCTTAATCACGGCGACGGCGACGGCGACGGCGATGGCGACGAGAGCGCCGTGGCCACCGACGTCGAGAGCGTGGATTATAAACCCGACGCCGAGCGCACAATAGTGGCATCGTCCACAGACTCGCTGAAGCGGCTGGCCGAGGACGAAAGCGAGTCGCACGCGAAGCGCATGCGCAGGGCTGCCGAGCTGGAGGACGGCACCGAGTTCACGGGCGCGGAGCTGGCGCTGCGCGCGGCCGAGATCGAGGCGGCCGAGCCCATGACCGAGAAGGTGGACGCCGTGATGACGGTGATTCTTGAGCACCTCACGAAGAAGTTCAGCCCCGAGGCAGTGCAGTCGGGCCAGGCTTCGCCGCTGTTCATCATGCTGCTCGAGATCTTCAAGGGCGTGGTGCTGCCGACGTCGACGCCGCAGGCGGTGCAGTTCCTGTGGTTCTACATTGTGCATGCCCACAAGGACATGATGGACGCGTTTCTGGTGACGTTGCTTGATGCGTCGATGTCGCCGACGGTGTCGGTGAACCAGCGGCAGAAGGCGATGCAGTACATTGCGTCGTTTGTGGCGCGGTCGAAGGGCGTAACACGGACGCAGATCATCTTTGTGGTGAGCTACTTGTCGAGCTGGGTGCAGAGCTACGTGGCCGAGCGCGAGCACGAGGTGGACCAGACGATGTCGATGGCGCGGTTCCGCATGTTCTACTCGGCCGTGCAAGCGCTGTTCTACATATTCTGCTTCCGGCGCTCGGACCTGCGCACGCAGGCGTCGAGCCACGAAGATGCGGCCGACGACATGGCCGACGACGCGGCCGAGAAGGACGCTGGCGAGTGGGAGGCCGGGCTCGACAAGGTGTTCCAGGCCGTGATCATGACGAAGTTCAACCCGCTGAAGTACTGCGAGCCGTCGGTCGTGAGCATGTTTGCGCAGGTGTCGTGCGACGAGGGCATTGCCTACTGCTTCACGATTCTGGAGCGCAACCGCGTGGGCCGCGTGCGGGCGGACGCGTCGCAGCCGTCGGCGAGCTCGGACCTGTCGCGGCTGTCGTCGGTGCTGTGGCCGAACTACCGCGAGTTCAAGCTGCTCGAGTGCTACTTCCCGTTCGACCCGCTGGCGCTCGAGGCCGTGGGCAAGCTTGTGCGGCCGCTCTACGTTGAGTGGTCCGACGTTAGCCAAAACGATTCCGGTACTGAACAAGAAGGGTACCGGGACAGCGCTAGCGATAGCGACAGCGACTACTACAGCGATAACGAGTAGACCGCAAGCACCAGCACCAGCACCAGCACCAGCACCAGCACCAGCACCAGCACGAGCGCGAGTGCTTTTTTATTTAATTCCCCCTCCCCCCTGTGAGTCTATATACGAGTACCTCAGCATATACGAATACCTCAAAAACACTAAGAATCTTCGAACCAGCGAGCATCTCGAAACAAAATTGCGAATGATTGTGCAAATAATAATGCAACGCCGAATCGGCTGGGCTGGACTTTAGAGATGCCTTGCCAAGCAGAGCTTGTTACATTGGGCTAGCACTCCACGACAAAATGTCGCCTGTATGCTGCCTAATTACGTTCCATATTAATTGTGTGAACACCCGCATAAAACCCAGCTTCCGACCCTAACACCTTGCATCTAACGGCTTCAAAATTGGTTGTTGGAACTCGTAAATACTTGTTAAATTTAACAACAACGGCAATGCTGTTTTTTTTTTGTGGGCACATTTTAGGCGCGTTGGTGCAGTTGTGAGCGAAAGGCGAGCCACGCGAAACGGCAAAGCGCCGAGGGAGGGAGGAAGGGAGGAACAACGATGGCCGATGCCCGCTTAGTCACCGGGCGGAGCCAATGGGCTGCTGCTGCTTCGATCAGCAGCGCCTAAGTCCAAGCAAGTCCACCACCCCTACCCCCACGTTTTGCGGAGATGCTTCAGTCGGTCCTTGCGAGGCAGCTTAGGGGAGCGTCTGCTCGGGCGCAGCCGTTCGCGCAGCGCGTCGCGTTCTCGACGCGGTCGGCGCGGCTCGCGCCCGACGCGGCAGCGAGCAGCAGCAGCGGCGGCGCCAAGCCGAAGAAGCGGCACCGGATCCGCAACCTGTTTCTCACGTCCACCGTGCTGGTGATCGGGGCGTACGCCGGCGGCGTGTACTACTCGATGCGCAATGACGAGTTCTACGACAAGTTCACGCTGTACGTGCCGCTGGCCGAGACCATCACGGGCATTGTGGACGACTGGCGGTTCTGGCTTGCTGTGAAGGCGCCGGACGGAGACTACCGCCCGACGTGGGGCCAGGAGAAGCACAAGCCGATCAAGACCGTGCTTGTGGACGGCGAGAGCAAGGCGAACCCGTCGCGCTACGACACGACGCCTGCGCCGGCGCCGGCCAAGGACCGCGTCGTCGACAAGCTCGAGCACGTCGGCGGCAAGGTCGGCGAGACGGTGCAGTCGGCGGTGTCGCGCGCCGAAACCACAACGTCGAAGGCCGCCGACTCCGTCAAGGCCACGGCGCACGGCGTGAAGCCCGACCTGAACAAGAACCAGAACAAGAACAAGAACCAGAACCAGAACCAGAAATTGAAGAAGGACACATCGCAGAGCTTGCCCGCGGCCGCGGCGCCGGCTGCCGCCCCGGAGAGCCACAACGTGAAGCTCGGCTCGGACTCGGCGAAGGTGCAGGAGCTGCCCGGCAATAGCGTGCCGCGCGTCGGCAAGGATGCCCTCGTGTCTGCGGACGAGCTCGACCCGCTGCTGCGGTCCATTGCGCGCCAAGTGAACCTGGCCGAGAAGGCGCAGAGTTTGGACCTGCTCGGCGACTCATACTTCAAGGACCTGCGCAGGGCCGTGACGGCCGCGTCGACGAGCATCAAGCACGAGCGCGACGTGCTCAAGAGCGAGTACGAAGCAAAGACAAAGCAGCAGACCTCGAGCGCTAAGCAGCAGGCCGACAAGGAGTACCTCGCTGCAAAGCTGAACCTCGTGGACTCCTACAACCGCCGCCTGCAGCTCGCGCTTGATACCGTGACGCAGAAGGCCGTGGCGGCGGCGAACAACAAGATTGCCGCGCAGTACAACGAGCTGCAGCGCGTGTTCGAGCACGAGATCAGCGACCGCGTCGAGAACGAGCGCAGCGGGCGCCTGTCGCAGCTCAGCGAGCTGACGAAGGACGTGTCGACGCTGCAGGAGGCCATGCTGAGCAGCGGCCGCATTCTCGAGAGCGAGGACGGCGTCGTGTCGTTCTACCTCGCGCTCGGCGATCTGCAGCGCGTGCTGGCCAGCGGCAACACCGTGCCGCTGAAGAAGTACATCGACACCCTGACGAAGGCGCTTCCTAGCGACCCGCTGGTGGCCGCGGTTGCCGCCAGCATCTCGCCCACGGTGAAGCAGTACGGCGTGCTTAGCCACACGCAGCTGGCGGCGCGGTTTGCGCTCATCGAGCCCGAGATCAGGAAGGCCAGCCTCGTGCAGCCCGAGGCCGGTATTGCCGGCCACATCGGCTCGCTGGCCGCGAGCCAGCTGCTTGTGAAAAAGCACGGCCTGCCCGAGGGCGACGACGTCGAGAGCGTTGTCGCGCGCACCGAAACGTATCTGCAGCAGGGCAACATTCTGCAGGCCGTTGTCGAGGCCAACTCGCTGCAGGGCTGGCCGAAGAAGATCGCTGGCGACTGGCTCGCCGAGGCGCGCCGCCGCACCGAGGTCGAGTTCCTGCTTACGGTCCTGTCTGAGGAGGGCCGGCTATGGAGCATCTCGCGCACCAAGAAATAAGCCTCGTCTCTGCTGCTTTCTGGACGTAACTGAACTACCTCTTTTTTTTTTATAAACGCCTAGCTAGCTAGCTTAATTGGCCCCGCTCCGCGTGCGCCTAGAAATCGGCAAGAAGAAATCGGCAAGTCTTGAACGAAACGAAACGAAACTGAGCTGAGCTACTTTGTAAAATTTTATAAAAAAAAAAAAAAGCCTAGAAAAACTAAATTACTGCACCGCGCACCGCGCGGCGTCTACTCATTATTGCACCTAATTAACTAAACTAAACTAGCAATTGCGGCTGCAATTGCGGCTAGATATCGGCCAGTCCTTTACACAGCAGCCTTGTCTGCTCGTTTGTGTCCTTCAGTTTGAGCACGGCCAGCGTGTCGCCGACATGCAGCGCGCGCACAAGCATGATGTTGCGCGCCGCCGTAGCCGTAGCCGTTGCGTTCTCCTCGGTGATGCTTGGCGACGACGTCACAATGATCTGGTTCAGCTCGTCCTCAATGATCTGCCACTCCTCGGGCGTGCACGGCAGCTGCGCAAGCTCTAGCGACTTGCGCTTGTCCTCTATGCTTGCGCGCGCGAGCAGCACCAGGTACTGCGTGCTCTGCTCCTCGCGCGCGAGCTCGAGCACCTCGGCGAACTTGCCGCGCGTCGCAAACGACTTCACGAGCTCGCCTGCGTGCTCGCCGCGCCGGCCCCGCGCCGCCAAATACGACGCAACCGCCCGCGGCCGCTGCTCGCTGAGCGACTCAATGATGTACTCGTGCACGAGCTCCTCGCCCTCGCTGTCCCACGGCTCGCCAAGCGGCTCAAGCGCCTTCTCGGCCTGTCCGTGGTCGAGCAGCCATATCCCGCGCACGAGCGCCTGCTCCGGCTCGCTCAGCCACAGCTCCGACGCATAGTGCTCGGCCACGCTCTCCCGAGTCGTCTTGGCGCCATCGCTGCTTCGGCCATCGCTGCTTCGGCCATCGCTGCTTCGGCCCGCTACCGCAGTTGGAGAGAAGTCTAGAAATAGGTACAGCAGCGCCCTCGATTGGTATATTCTGAGCCTCCGCGTCGGCGCCGACGCATTCGACTCGATCTTCTGCACGAGCGCAATGAACGCCTCGCGGCTTTTGGGCGGGTACGCAGCCGCTGCGTCCGTTACGGCGCAGTAGCTCAGTAGCCGGTCCACGCCGAGCCCGTGCGAGCCAGGCAGCTTCGACCGCCGCCACTTCACCTCCTCAATGTATGTATGGTCATACGGCACGCTGCCCAGTGTCTTGGCCAGCGTCTGAGCGAACGACATCCGCTTCGCTCGCAGTAATGTTTGCGCGCGCGTAAATCGTTTGTTTGGTCACGACATCCTGCTAAGGAGCCACCTTCGGCTCCGCGCCTTCAGTGCTTCGGCTACGGCGCTGAGTCGGCTTCGGCGCGCTGAGTCGCGCTTTAGCACAACATGTTTTATCGTTTAAATGCCAATTTGAAAGTTCCGCGCGCGTAGTTTTGGTGCACGAATGCAAGGTCAAGTTATTTCACTCACAAATAGTACCTACGACCAGGCGCGACCATCATAGGGTACGGGGAGTACGGAAGCGGCAGCTGCAGACATGCTTTGGCGTGGGCCACAAAGACTCTCTAACTAGCTATGACATCACTAACATTAGTATGCAAGCTTATCGCCTCGGGTTCCGCAGTTCTTACCTACCTACTTACTTACTATAGATGGTAGGCTCGTTTAGCGCGTGAACCCATGCCCATATCGGCGTGAATGCATGTACTCCTCTCCTGTACGAATTAATTAGTAGACAAGCCCTAAGGTCTTGGTCTTTAAAGCAAATGCATTTTGCACTACATGGCTCAATGTGGCCCCGGTACGGTACAGTATATTCAACACGTTCCATTATCGTGCCTCGATTTAGTGCTTTGCATGTACTCTGTTTAGCTACCATATGCGAGTCAACTATTTGAGTCTTCGAGCAAGTAGGCGTTTGTTCCCTTCAAATGTGGGCTCTCAAGAACCTCTCGTTAAGAGTTTTGTACTTCAAACGTTTGCACTGCATTCCAGAGTGTCCAGCAGCTCGGGATTCACTTCGCAAGCGCATCGCTGTTAATACAACTACTACATACATACAACTAACTACATACAAGTACCGTCATTTTATGACTGGCGAAGCCTGTGAATGTTGATTAAGTATGGGTTTTGAGCCGATTCGAGTAATCCCAACTGCTCATTACTAGTTAGAGAAAGTATGATTCAGGGAAATAACTACGCTAAATAAATGTCTACGCTAAATGTCTACCGTTCTAAATTGAGAGTTTCAATTCTCAATACTGAGCCGTAGTCCGCGATAGCCTGGTACTAGCAGCCTTACAACGTCGAACTGAATCATATGATACTGCCGTATACCTCTGACATGCAGGATAGGTCAAATCTGTGCAATGGGGAGCCCCGCAAAGCGCCCAATGCAAGCCCAGGAATCCCAGGCCTCAGAGTACGACCTACTACTGGCCTACGGAAGGATATGAGACTCCCTTACGAGAATCTGCTGTATGACGCGAGCCAACCCGTGCGTTCATTACGGCCGTTGCGGCCAACGCGGCCATTGCGACTGCAGGCGAGACCCACGAATGGATCACAGCTGCAGCAATACCAATACCAATACCAATACCAATACCAACACTACCACTACCAACAGCACCCGCAACAGCACCAGCCGCAGCCGCAGCCGCAGCATCAGCCGCAGCCGCAGCACGCACTTAATGAACAAGCGTTGTGCATACCCGAACAACGAAGTCGCACGCTAAGGCGCTCGCAAAGCACTTATAACCTGCCCATAACAGTTCTGAATACGCACAATAATGCAGATAGTGGGCGCGCGGTAATACAACGCAGCAGATCGCTGAGCACGATGCCCGTGCAGCGAGTGCGGGAACCGCAACAGACGCTCGAACACGAAGAAAAGGCTAGAGAGCAGGAAGTCCGCGAAGCAGCTCGGGCCGCGCTGCCGAGCCGTATGCGTTGCATGCGGCACGTCTTGGGCTTCCGTACATATAACAAGCTTCCTGAGCTACGTAAGAAGATCATCGAGACCTGTGAGGTCATTGAGTCTATGGCTCGCAGCCAGCACGGTGCGTATCAAATGGCCCTGAGCCAGGTTGACGAGTCTTTAGAGGGGCTTGCAGCCGCGGAACACAGCTACCACAAGGAGACCGATCGAGTAAAGCGGTTCGAAGAGAAGGCTGACGAGCTGGAGTATTTGAAGAACAATGTTGTGCTTTGCATTAAGGAGTCATTCACCTTTATGAAAAGCAAGTACCGCACAGAGTATCTACCGCTGTTAGGCGACCGCAGCGAGGACGTAGAGGAGCGCAAATGGAGAGACCACAAGGAGATTCGCATTTTCGTGAACCAACTCAAGGCGAACCTTGAGAGCTCGCAGGATGAGGACGAAAAGAACAAAGGCATTCCCTCCTTGCTCAAGGTCCACCGAGAGATTCAAGAGGCGCGCGCCCAATGTGCACAGCCGCGCGAGTGGCGCGGGCTTCTGCCGCTGTTTGAAGCGGAGGATCAGCTCATTGAACTGCGCGGCCATCTTGATAAGGTACAGCGGTCGGAGTCGCTGCTCAAGGCGTCGCTGCTGCGCTACCAGGCCTCCACAAACACATTGCTCAACATCCACCGAGAAATCAAGGCAACCACCCGCATTTTGAAGGCGAAAGCCGAGCTTGCGGCGGGCGTGGCCGACAGCAACACGCGCGACTTGGACGAAGAAGAGCGACTGCTGCGCGAGTTTGTTATCACTGCGCGACACTACGACTCGGGCTCGCCGCCGGCCTCGTCGCCAAGCTTGTCGTCGCAGGCGTCTTTGCCTCCTATGAGTCCAACCACGCCGCTGACCCCGCTCACGTCTCCACCCATCTACGCGACCGCGTGGTCTTCCTCAACGAAGGTGCTGCTGCCCAAACATAATGCTGCGCGAAGGCTGAAGCACTGAGCGTGTGTGCGTATGTGCGTTAGTGCGTGCGTGCGTTAGTGCGTGCGCGAGTGTGTGCTTGAGTGTGTGCTTGCGTGTGTGCTTGCGTGTGTACGTATGTGTGTGCGTCCTGCGGCTGTTCATTTTTTGTACATTTGTACATTTGTATGTAAGTGTATGTTTTCGATCTTAAAACCTTGATTAGCGTGGAGACCACAATAATTAGGAGTCGACCTAGTAGTTTCACATAACGATCTCGTTCTTGATGTCAGTCTTGATGTCCTTGTGGGGCAGCACGATCGAGTTTTGGAGATGCACCTCGTCCGACACCGAGACGTCCTGGGCGAGGATGGTGACACGCGGGACCTTCACGCCGTCCTTAATAACGAAGCTCTCGTACTCGTTGAGGCCCGTCGGCGAGCCCTCGACGCGGGCCCAGCGGCCGACCTTCACGTGCGGGCACAAAATGGAGTTCATGACGACGGAGTTCTCCTTCAGCTGGGCGCGGCTGAGCAGCACGGCGTCGCGCACGCGGGCGCCAGCGCCAATGACGACGCCGGGGCCGACGGTGACGTTAGGACCGAGCTTCGCCGTCTCGTGGATCTTGGCCGACGCGTCCACGTAGACGGCGCCCGTGATGTTAGGCCCCGTAGCCAGCTCCTTAGGAGCCACATTCTGGGCGTCGTCGAGGTAGAGGCGGTTTGCCATGAGGGCCGAGGAGGCCTCCTTGACCTGGCGCCAGAACGACGTCGTCGTGTAGACGTATAGGCGCTCGTCGTCGGCGAGCTGCGGGAGCACGTCCTGCTCGAGCTGGAGCAGGTCGTCGTCATACTCATCGAGCAAAGCCTCCTGCTTCTCGTGCTGCGTCTTGGCGCGGGCAATGACGTCAAAGACGTTTGTGTTGAGGAGGTAGATGCCGCCGTTCACGAGCGTGGAGACCGGCTCCTCGGGCTTCTCGACGAAGTGCAGCACACGGTGCGGGTCCTTCTCGGCGGCCTCCGTGTTGCTGCCCTCGGCGGTGATGATGGCGCCGAAGTTCACGGAGATCTGTTTTGGCACGCGCGTGCCGAGGATGACGGCCTCGGCGTTCTTCTCCTGCTGCAGCTGCACGAGCTCGTTCAGCGGGTACGTCGAGCAAACGTCGGCGTGGATGAGGAAGAAGAAGCTGGGGTTACCGCGCATGATCTGGTCGCGGAAGTGGTAGAGGCCGCCGGCCGTGCCCATGGCCTTGTACTCGCGCAAGTAGCGGATGAGCACGTCCGGGTAGTTGCGGTTCACGTCGGCAATGAACTGGTCAAACACGCTGTTCTCGTAGTAGCCGATGAGCAATATCTCCGTGACGCTCTCCTTGATGCAGGCCTCGACGGCGTGCTCGAGCAGCGGCTTACCGCCAGCCGGGAAGAGGACCTTCGGGACGCTCAGGCTGATCGGCCGGAAGCGCGTGCCGCGCGTGTCGCCGCCAACCAGAATAACCGCTTTAGTGCCTGCCATTGTTGATATGTCGTTTTGGTTATGGTTTCGTGGAGGTGGAGGTGGAGGAGCACGAGGATATTAGCCCCCGTTTCTAAGCGCTGAATAACCGTACGGGTTAGGGTGCCGCGCGTGGTGCAGACGCGTCCTGCAGCGCTAATTTAAAAAAAAAAGAGGCTGCGGCGCATGTCAACAACGGGTGGCGCGCGTAAATAAACAAGCATCACACGAGCTCGAGCGCCTCAAACCGAAGCCCGAACAGACTCAATGCAGCAGGGTTTTACACCATTACTTGGCAATATCTAAAGCGAAATATCCAGGCCAAACTAGAATGCTCTTGCGGGCTGTAAATAAAGAACCGTATAGCACATGCTGAACCGCGACGATTAGGTAGAATAATATCACGCTGCAGGCAGTATTGTCTGCGTGAGCTGCGTACACTGCGTGTCCTGCGACACCTAAGTACACTGCATTAACTGCATACACTGCATAAACTGCGGGCGCTGCCTGCAATGCGCAGCCACAACCGCACTTCTTGTCGTCATGTACACCACTTGCGAATGCGTCTCAAATGCTCGCGCCTTGCAATTGAGCGACACAGTCGACTTCGGCCGCCGGTTTATCTGGCCGAAGAGCATGACGCGCATATTTAGATGGGGCGTTTTCAATAATTAGTGGCGTGACACGCCAAAAAACACTTCTTCCTCTTCCACAACCAAAACAAAACAAAGAAAAAAAGAACAGAACAAGAGAAGAGAAGAGAAGAGAAATGGGAGAAATAGAGCTGGACAAAGTGCATGTGTTTGGCACGCGGAACTATTTGCTCGACTATGTTGAGAGCAGCGGTGCGCGCGTAATTGCCGCCGTGGGCCAGGTTCCGCGCCACATTGCGTTCTGCATGGACGGCAACCGGCGCTTTGCCAAGAAGGAGAAGCTGAACGAAGGCGCGGGCCACGTCGCCGGGTTCGAGACGATGCTGCGCCTGCTCCTCGGGTGCTACCGCATTGGCGTGAAGACGGTCACCGTGTATGCGTTCAGCATTGAGAACTTCAACCGCTCGCGCGAGGAGTCCGACATCCTGTTCAACCTTGTGCGCACAAAACTATGGGGTATGGTCAAGAACCGCGACAGCGCCATGCGCCGCATGGGCTGGCACATCCGCTTCCCTGGCAGCCGCGGCATGCTCGCGCCGGACCTGGTTCAGCGCATCGACGAGATTGAGAGCTGCACGCAAGACTGCAGCGAGATGGTTGTGAACATCTGTGCTCCGTACACGACGCGCGACGACCTTGCCCATGCGCTGTCTGTGGCCGCCGCCACGGCTCCCCTCGGAGACGACGACGGCTTAGACGGCTTAGGCGCGCGTGGTGGCTATGCGACGAAGCTGGACCAGGCGCGGTACATGGCACCGAGCGAGCCGCTCGACATCTTTGTACGCACAAGTGGCGAGACGCGGTTCTCGGATTTCATGTGCTGGGAAGCAGCGTCCCAGTGCATGCTTGAGTTTGTGCCGAAGCTGTGGCCTGAGCTCACGGTGTGGGACCTGTACCGCATAATTGCGAAGTGGCAAGTGCGCGAGCTTGGGAGCCAGAAGCGCCGGCACCCGCAGCCGTTCACTGAGCTTGGTCCGGCGCCGCCGCTTGTTAGCGTATCGCAGAAGCGCCAGCCGAAGCCGAAGCCGAAGCCGAAGCCGACGACGACGGCAACGGCAACGACAACGGCAACGACAACGGCAACGACAACGACAACGACAGAGGCCGCGCGTGTCCACGAGGCCGCTGCGCCGAGAGTCGAGTCTGCTGGGGCCGAGGGTACTGGCTCCGCGAATGCTGAGGGAAGGCAAGCAGCTCCTAAGCGGGGCCTTAGTCCTGATACAAGTGCCATTAGTGCGGCCCTTGCTGAGCAGGCTGCAGAGACTGAACATGAAGAGGCCGAGCTAGCCAAAGTAGCTGTGTTAGCCGAAGTCGAGCCAGCCAAAGTAGCTGTGCCAGCCGAAGTCGAGCCAGCCAAAGTAGCTGTGCCAGCCGAAGTCGAGCCAGCCGAAGTCGAGCCAGCCGCAGTTGAGCCAGCCGCAGTTGAGCCAGCCGCAGTTGAGCCAGCCGCAGTTGAGCCAGCTGCAGTTGACGCTCGTAGCGAGCGCACTCTTCTGCGCGTGTCTCCGCTGCGCATCGCTCTCGGAAGTGAGGGCGAAGTTGGGGCCGCAGCCGCCGCGACCGCCGCAACCAATGTAACAAAGGTTTATCGGATGCGGTTCGATGCCTCTGGCCTCGACGACTCGACGCCAACCCAGCTCGAAAGTGCCGATCTCGCGGGCGAGCAAAGCACTTAAGGGCGCACGTTCGGGGCGCACGTTCGAGGCACACGTTCGAGGCGCACGTTCGAGGCGCACGTTCGAGGCAGAATGATAGCGCTTGCGGGGACCAGCCCCACAAGCGTTTTTTTAATAAATACGTCTAGCTTTACATCAGAATCATGCTTTTATGTGCTTGCGCGAGCGCGTTTCCGATGCCGTGAGTCGGGCTGCACTGGCCGTGGACCTCGCCGAGTCCGGCTCCAGAGCTTGTGAAGCTTTTGTCGGCGGAGCCTGTGTGTGCAAAGTCTGCAAGGCCTCTACGGGCTCATTAGGCTCCAAAACCTTCTCGACTCCACGGCTAAACACGACCTTCTTGACCACGCTGCGCTGCTCCTTGGCGGCGCGCTCGTGGCGGCGCGCGTCAGCGACGCGCCGCTTGTACCCGAGGTACACGACACACTCGGCGACGCCAATGCCGATGCCGGCAAACAGGCTGACGAGCGTGCGCGCGGCCAGGTCCCACGACGCGGTCCAGTGCCAGAACGCCCAGGCAATGGCGGCAATGGACACCATGATGTTTAGCACCGTCGTGAGCTGCTCCTTGACCTCCTTCACGTCGCTGCTCGAGAGCGCCGCCGCTGCTGCTGCCGACGGCGCGGGCTCGGCCACGAGCCGCCGGTACTCGCGCTCCTGCTCCTCGGCGCGCAGCCGCGCCATCAACCGATCGTACTCGGCAGTCCTGGGTGGCGGTGGCGTCGCCGGCTCGAAGTAGACGCCTGAGCCGCGGACGAGATCGCGCAGCGCCAGGCGCTGCTGCTTAGCCAGCGCGATGAGGTAGGCGTGATCGATCCATTGCGCGCCGAGCGCGCCCGCGTCAGATTGCTGAGCGCTCGGCGGCGGCGGCACGCGCGCGAGCAGCGCATCGATCTGCTGCGTCCTAGCCAGGCGCATCTGCTCGGCGGCCGTGGCGTATCGAGGAGTGCGCGTGCGGTTCAGGCCCCAGCAGCTAGCTACAGCTTTACCCGTAGCAGCAGCAGTGCACAACCACCAAGGGCAGGGCAGGTCCGCTGAGTAAGGCACATGGTGCGCTTATCAATCGTGCATAGAAACTACCGCGTGACCCGCGTGACCCGCGTGACCCGCGTGATCCGCGTTCGACGCGCGTTCGACGCACGCTTCGTTGCGTCGTGATAAGAAGTTCGCGCGTCACAGCGCCGGGCGCCCACCCGAACGGCAAGCCCTGATAGGCGGCCGCCTCCTGCTCAAGCACCTCTGTATGCACCATTACATGATCTCAAACGGCTGGGAAGGGGGGCCCCATGCTGACGATGACTGCATAATCAGCAAGGAAGGCATGCATTCGGATTAGCCGGAACCGGCCATTATCCTCAGAGCCGTACGCTCCGGGCCGCATGCCCCGTCGCGTAGGCGGGGGTAATAATAAGCACTGAATTGCACTGCACTGAATTGCACTGCCCTGCCTTGCCCTCATTACCTCTCGCCCCTCCTCCCCTCCTGTCCCGCCTTGAATCAGGTCAGTCTCAGGTACGCGCGCCTCAAAGGCCCACCTTTGGGTTCGCCTTCGCCCGCCTCAAGGAACGCGCGCCTTTTCGAGTAAACGCCCCCCCCCCCCAGGTACTGGCGAGAGGCGCAAACGCCCGGCGTTTTTTTTCGCGCGCGCGCGCTGCTGCTGCTGCCGTTGCCCGCCACCGCCGTCTCTCACGTGCGTGGCTCACCTCACCGCATCAGCAATGCTAGGGCTTGGTAAAGCCGGCTAGCCCAGTGATAAGGCTGTTTTCTGCGCAGCTGCAACGCGCAGCAGCGTTAAGAGATACTACGACTGCTTACGTGAAAAGATCCTGGCTGCGTAAAATTTCATGCATGCTTTGTAAATAGATCTGTGCGGTTGCACGCATGATTTGTAAATAGGAATGATTAGCCGGGCCGCTCGGCTCAAGTATATAAACAGTAGAGTGCAGATCGATAATTGCTCCTCCACAGTCTTCCCCGACTTCGAGTTCTTATCTCCCAAGCCCTAGGAGTCGCCATCAGAAAGAAACATCATGCCCTTCACCGTTAACAGCTACGCTCTTACATCCGACCAGGGTAAGCTCGCCCCATTCAAGCTCGAGCGCCGCGATCTCGCCGGCGACGATGTCTTGATCGACATCGTATATGCCGGCATCTGCCACTCCGATCTCCACACCGCCCACGGCGACTGGGGCGCGCCGACGCTGCCGTTGGTGACGGGCCACGAGATTGTTGGTGTTGTGTCGAAGGTCGGCCCCAACGTTAAGCACACGAAGGTTGGCGAGACGGTTGCTGTTGGCTGCATGGTCGATTCGTGCGGCAAGTGCCAGCAGTGCGAGCAGTCGCACGAGATGTTCTGCCTCGACGGCGGCTCGACGCTGACCTACAACTCGCCCGAGCGCCGCTGGCCCGGCCACAGCACGGCCGGCGGCTACTCCGAGGCGATTGTCGTGGCGGAGCACTTCGTGCTGAAGGTGCCCAAGGGACTGCACGACCCCGAGCTGCTACGCGGTGTCGCTCCCATTCTGTGCGCCGGTATCACTCTTTACTCCCCATTGCGTCAGTACAAGGTAGGCAAAGGGTCCAAGGTCGCCATTGTTGGACTTGGCGGACTTGGCCACATGGGTGTGAAGCTTGCGCACGCGCTCGGTGCCGAGGTCACGGTCGTCTCGCGCTCGCACAAGAAGGACGAGGAGGCCAAGAAGCTCGGCGCTGATAAGGTCATTGCCTCCACTTCCGAGGAGGAGATGAAGGCCGCTACCTACAACTTCGACCTGGTTATCGACACGATCCCGTTCGAGCACGACGTGAACCCGTACGTGTCGATTGTGAAGCCATACGGCGACCTCTGCATCGTGGGCCACGTTGGTCTGTTCAAGGAGAACCCCGTCAGCACGATCCCGCTCATCTTCGGCAACAGGCGCGTGTCTGGCTCGGCCATTGGCGGCATTGAGGAGACGCAGGAGCTGCTGAACTTCTGCGCCGAGCACAAGGTCATTGCCGACTACGAACTTATTTCTATGGAGGCTGTGAACGATGCTTGGACCAAGATGTCGTCTGGCGATGGTGCGAACCGCTACATTATTGATGTTGCTGCGTTCCGCGACGCGAACAAGGCCTAAAACACGCCGAACGCTTGCTATCGCTTGCTATCGTGTGGGCAACAACAACTGAAGTCTGTCGAACCGATTCCAGATCAAATCAAATCAAATCAAATATGTAAATAAGCTACGACGATCCTGATGGGGCAGATACGCATGTAAACGAAATGTAATGAACCCTGAGGCGATATGACGTGCTTTTCCACCCCCTCTCTCTCTGCTCCTCCCCCTCAGCGCTCCTGTATGACCTCTGCTGCAAGAGGCTTTTTAAAAAAGGCGAAACTTTACTTACCCTGACGGGCGGGCCAAGCATATACCCTAGTCTCCTGGACTTCGCTAAACCATGCACTTTGAGGGCAGGGGCCTAGCACGCCAAAAAAATGCGGTGACTCATTAGTGAGGGCCCAGCGCCTCGAAGCGCGCCGCGACTGGTTTGGTATTTATGCACGGCCACGAGTCGGCCATGCAGTACAAAGTCCGTTTGTGTGCGTGCCTCGGGCGGCGGCAGTTCCATCGGCTCAAACCTGAGGGCCGAGATCACACCCTTGCCCAGCTCGGTGTATGCCGGCATGCCTAGACACTTCAATCGGGGTGGGTCCATGGTGCCGCTGACCTGTAAGAAAAAAAATTATGCACACTTGGGGCGCAAAGGTTAGGGCTGCAGATTCAGCACTTTATCGTAAAAGTTTTGCTGCACGCGCACAGGCTGCAAGAATTAGCGTTTGTAGTCAATTCGAGTCGCCAGGTCGTACGCCACGGCATTTTGCTTGATCAATCTCGCACCCCCGAGATCTCTGCTGTAGCCATCCACTTATCGACGCAGTAGCAGCTACCCTTAGGAATACGTGGTTTTCGAAAGGGGAAGCGCAGAAGAATTTCTGCATGCACGGCGGCAAGTGGTTGCAGAACCCCCCCAAGCATGCAAAGACCCTAAACCAGCCGAGACTAGGGTGCCGTGGATTTACACAATTCTCTTGCCGCACGTTGCTAAGATCCACGCTGAGACGCTCGGCCGTGATTCTTAGCGGCGGCGATGTTTGGGCTCTCAGATCTCGCGGGAAGGAAAAATTCCCTCCCTTCCGCCCCCCTCCCAAAAAAAAAACCGTTGGTTTGCAAGGGTCATTGGACATGACCACAAACCATACAGACCGACATTAAAGAGAGACCCGGCCTTTAGTGCCAATGCAATTTATTTCTCGAGCACAGGAGGGGAGCCATGTCGCCAAGCTTTTTTTTTGACAGTTGGATGCATAGGGTTCTTGCCGCACCATATTTGCGGCACTGGACTGGCGCGCGCCTAGTTCTCACACCTTTACATGGGTCGTCGTGCATAACGCAGAGGTGGGGGGTCACCCGCAGAGATTTTTACCCTATAGATTGAACCCTAGAGATGAACCCTTAACCCCCTGTAGGATGATTTGAAACATATGTGCGTCGCGCGAATGCGTAAATAAGGACGGGAGTGACTCGCCTTCCTCGATCAAGATTTGCAGCACAGAATCCGGCCAAGGCAATTATAGAGATCTTTGGGTTCGGCACTGGCCTGGCATTAACGTTTTAAGCGCAGACCTGACCCCATCCCTCTCGCTTGCGCTATTTTCGAGAATCACGTAACCTCAATCGCGTAAATACGCGGAGCCGAGCCATATTGGACGTTGCTCAGAGCGTCCCCATTGAGGTCAAATTGAACCAAAGATTCGGCAATTAAGTTGAAAAAATGGCGAACGCCAATGCGTCTTGCCGGGTCATGGATCTGTGCTCCATCGTGGATGGGCTTACTGTTGACGCGGGGCCGGAAGGTGCTGATCGTCGCGGTGGTGCCGCCGCCGCCAGCAATCACGAGATTGCGGCACCCTCGGCAACTTCGGCAGGAATTGAACTTCAGATGCCGCTGGCAAGTGCCATTGAGCAGGGAGTAGGCAGCGGCGTGGCCTCGAGCCGCGGCTTGCCGACGGCAGGCCTTGCCGCACCGGGCCCAATAAGCAGTCCTCCTCCTCCTCCTCCTCCGTCGGCACCGCGCCCATTTGTAACCGGATCGGCACCGTACCTGCTGCCCGCGAGCGCGTCAGCATCGGATCTTTTGGGAATGGCTGATAACACAGCAACTCAATTGCGCTCTTCGAGTGCACCGGTGAGCCCAATAACCAGCATGCGGACTCTGGAGCCCGGGTCGGGGCTGCCCCGGCATTCTGCACTGACCTTTGGCGCGCGAGAAGAAGGTTTCACTTTGCCGTCAATGCACTCTGCCGTTCAGTTCAATACGGAGTCGGCAACCGGCACTCATGGTTCTTCATATCTGGTGCAGATGCAGAGCCCGGCTGAGGCTGCATTCAATAGCACCTCGGCACGGCACTCAATCGACAATTCCAGCGCGTCGCCGGCAACGCGGCCAATCGGCGATGCGGCACCGCTCCATCCTGCCGTGCACTTGCACCCGCCGTCGATTTTGCCGGCAGTTGTGCCGCCGCCGCGACGAGGAATGGCCGGTACATGGACTCCCCAGCGAGCTAGCGAGCTGCAGCTCCACATCCAATCGTTTGCTGCTGCTTCTCATGCGCTGCCCGTAGCGGCTAACCTGCGGTCTATCGCGGCCGAGCCAGTACAGGCCCCAATTGCTGGGCATGCCCTTCATAATGAGTCTGGCAGTGCTGTGGGCAATGCGCCTGGCAGTGCGCCTGGCAGTGCGCCTGGCAGTACGCCTCATAATGCGCCTCATAACTCGTCTAGGAGTGCACCTCGCAGTGCACCTCGCAGTGCATCTGGCAATGCACATCGCAATGCACCTGGCACTACACCTGGCAATGCACCTGGCACCGTTTCTGGCGCCGTTTCAGGCACCGCACCTGGCACTGTATCTAGCAGTATACCACCAGGAGTAGTGATTCCATCTGCTCAAAACGCACCAGACAGTTCGGGCACCGCCGCAGTACCGCAGGATAACCGCATTGTTGTGCTGGGTAGCACGCTATCGCACCGGGCGAAGATGAACGCAACGACGCGCCAATACGGATGCGAGGAGTGCGGGCGCGCGTTCTATCGGCGCAGCGACTTTGTGAGACACTTCCACATCCACCTTGGAATCAAGCCGAACCAGTGCCCGATCTGCGGCAAGGCGTTCATCCAGCGCAGCGCATTGACAGTGCATGTCCGCGTGCACACGGGCGAGAAGCCGTATACGTGCAACTCGTGCGGGCGACATTTCAGCGACTCGTCGTCACTAACGCGGCACCGCCGCATCCACGCGCGGAACCAAACGAGCATCACTGCCGACAAGGCGACGGCAGCGAGGCCCGCGAGCGTGGCAGTGAAAGAGCCCGTGCGTCAAAGGTGCGAGCGGGCGGGAGCGAACCAGTAGCTTCCTCCCCCTCCTCCTCCCCCCGCCGCCGCCGAAAAAAAAATCACCACCCAGCAAACCGCAACTCCTAATTTGCGTCTCAAAAAACACCGCACTCAACAATACAGGACCGTTACTTTTTATTTTTATTTTTATTTTTAATTTTTATTCACATATTTATCACTTGCAAAACCGTAACTCATCACCGCGAGCCTTCCTGCCTGGGCTGGTCTAGTCTAATCTAGCTCATGTCCATAGCCGCGTCGTCGCTGTTGTGTTCTTCATTATTTTCGACACCGCTGCCTTCTTCAGGGCCTTCTTCAGCGCCCTCTTCAGCGCCCTCTTCAGCGTCGTCTTCAGGGCCTTCTTCAGGGCCGTCTTCAGGGCCGTCTTCAGCGCCTTCTTCTGGCTTGGGCTTTAGATCCGACTCGGACTCGTGCTCGCGGTCCGAACCATCGTCGTTCATCTTATCCTCATCGGCATTGTGACCATCACCACCAGCACCAACATCAGCATCAGCACCAACATCAGCATCAGCATCAGCATCGGCGCCCACACCCGAGAGATCGATCTTCTCGTACCCGGATATGACAACGTCGTCGTCCTCGTCAACGTCGCGGTCGCGGCCAGTCAAGCAGTGCTTTTCGGGGGGAAGCCGCAGGCCGTACGACATGGGCACCGGCGGCAGCGGGCGCTTGTTGCGCTCGGCGGCCAAAGACATGAGCAGGTCCTTGGGGCTGGCCGGCTTGAACTGGTAGGCCACGCGCGAGGACACGGCCAGCTTCAGGTCCTCGACGGTGAGCGCGCTGGCCTGCGGGCCGACGCCGGCCGGCTGCGTGGCGCCGGTCTGGTTCGCGTAGTCCGAGTACAGCAATGCGTCCTGCAGCACTTCCGTGGTGTAGCGGTACGCAAAGTCCATGAGCTGCAGCGGGACGTGGTCCTGGTACTGCGTGACGCCCATGGACGCGAGAATGAGGTGCACGATCTTGACGTCGCGCGGCACCGCTTCGTCGCTCATGCTGCCGTTCCGCGCCTGCTCGCTGCTCCTACTCCTGCTGCTACTCCTGCTGCCACTACTGCGACAAACAACAACTACTAAAAAGCTGGAGCTAAAGCTAAAGCTAACGTTGAAGCTGAAGTCTGAAGTTGTGCAGCTCGAACCTCGAAACCTGCTGACGGGAAACCCTTGCCCACCATCCCACCCACCCCTGCCCTGCCTGCCTGCCTGCCTGCCTGCCTGCCTGGGTGGCCTCCGTCGTCGTCGTCGTCGCCGTGCGTTTGTTTGTTTGTTTGTTTGTTTCCGCGACTTTCGTGTTCCTCCTCCTCCTGGTTTTGCAACAATGAAGCTCGCATTTTTCGCCGCCGTGTGCAGCGCCGTGTCTCTGGCGCTGGCGCAGACTATCACCAGCAAGGTCTACTTCGACATTGAGCAGGGCGGCAAGTCGCTGGGCCGGGTTGTGTTCGGGCTGTACGGCGACGTCGTGCCAAAAACGGCCGAGAACTTCCGCGCGTTGGCCACGGGCGAGAAGGGCTACGGCTACGAGGGCTCGGTTTTCCACCGCGTCATCCCGCAGTTCATGATCCAGGGCGGCGACTTCACGCACGGCAAGGGCACGGGCGGCAAGTCCATCTACGGCGCCAAGTTCCCGGACGAGAGCTTCGAGGTCAAGCACACGCGCAAGGGCCTGCTCTCCATGGCCAATGCCGGCCCGGACACGAACGGCAGCCAGTTCTTCATCACGACCGTCGCAACGCCGTGGCTCGACGGCCGCCACGTCGTCTTCGGCGAGGTCCTCGACGGCTACGACGTCGTGGCCAAGATCGAGGCCACGAACACGAACCGCCAGGACCGTCCGGACGTTCCTGTCACGATCCGCGCCTCGGGCGAGCTGAAGGACGGCGATGCCAAGGCCGAGCGCGAGCCCTAAATCTATCCTCCTAAGTTAGTTAGTTAGTTAGTTAGTTAGTCCAAGTTAGTTCTAAACTAAACAAATTAAACGTTCGGCTCAATTACCCCCCCTCCCCCAAAAAAAAAACCGCTAGCGATCCTGCCCGCCTTCGGGATCTCTAAATGCGGCTCTCCTTGGCCGGCCGGTTCCCAAGGTACCGCTCGCGGTAGTACGCCTGCAGATTATCATGCAAATTCCCCAGTGGGCCTCCGAGCGGGTTCCCCAATGGGTCCCCCAATGGGTTCACCAACGGGTTCGCTAACGGGCTTTCTTGCGATGATGCACTAGCTCGGTTGTAGTGGCCGGGCGGTGCGCGCGGCGCGCGCGGCGCACGCGGTCGAACCGCCGCATCGTATCCGGGCAGTTTGTACGCATGCGCCGCCTGGTACGCTCGGTGCGCTTGATTCACCTCGGCGTCGCGCTGCGCTTGCAGCTCCATATCTCTCTGCGCTTTGTACTTGCTTTTATATATCATGATAAGCTCCTCAATGAACGCGACCGTGAACCCAGGCAGCTCCATATCGATTTTCTCAAACACGCGGCCAAAGTCCCGGATCGGCCCCACTACAGACGAGGCCCAGCGGGCCCGCTGCTCGGTTCCGAGCAGCGCTGCTGCAATGTACTCGTTGAAATCCACCGAAGTGTGCGACGCAGGCTTGGGCGGCGACTTGGCACACGGCGCAGCCGCCACGGGAATGGCGCTTGAGGCGTTCCGTTGCCCAAATCGTGGTGGCTTATGCGCTGGGTGCGGCGATAATGGCGACACTGGCGATTCTGGCGACTTCGAAGACTTCGCGTTCTGCTCCGATACTTGTGATAGCGGGCTGCGACCCGGTTTTGTTGGCTGAGCAGCAGGCTTTGCATTCCGCTTTGGTACTGCCGGCGGGGTCGGCGACGCAGGATCCGCTCCCATGGATCTTCTTTTGAATCGGTTGTGAACGGCGTGCAGCGAGGGGAATACATGTGCCTTCCTTCCTCGCGGCTCGTCGTCGTCTTTTGCTGCTGCGGGTGATTCACCCGCAGGACTCGCGTCTCCACTACATGGACTTATCCCCTCCGGGTCTGAACTTGGTGAATGAGGCACAGGGTCCGCATTGGCTGGCGAGAGTGGTCGTGCTTGTGCGGGCACTTCTTCTCCTCCTTCTTGTCGGGGTGGTACCACCTGTGGTAATGGTGGTGATTCGGGCGATACGAGACTGTCTTCTGACATGTCGGAGAAAACGTCGGCCTCAGGAGAGCGCGAGGCTGGCGACTTGCCCGGCACGAACTGCGGCATGCTGTCGGGCATTGACTCGCCAAACCGCCCTCTAAATCGTCTGCCGTCGTCAGCTACGGGTTTCGGCAAAGTGTTATTGTTCACAGAGAAGCTGAAGTCAGAGTCGTCGCTGCTCATTTCGGAGTTATGTAGCTGGCTAGCCCGGTTATCACGGCTACGCAACGTTTTGGCCGGCGCCAGCACTTCAATGTCGGCTGCCGTGCGCGTCTTCACCGGGTTCTGCGCACTGGCCAGGCTGCGCTGGTGCACGGCACGCCGCACGATGCGCTCGAAGTCGGCGGGACAGGCCAGTTTGGAGGCGGAGGCGGAGGAGGAGGAGCCGAGTCTGGCATCAAAGCTGGGGGGAAACACCGACGACTTGAGAAGGCTTTCGGCAGCCGGCCGGTGGGCAGGGTTCTTCTGCAGACACAGAGTGACGAAGTACTTGATTTGAGACGAGGCATGACAGTACTGCGGGATCTGCGGCGACGGGCCCGACGTGATCATGTCGATGACCTCGTTGGGATGGTACCTACGCAACGGCGGCTCGCCCGTCATGAGCTCGATGGCGACAATGCCGAGCGACCAGATGTCGACGGCGGTGCCGTACTTCTCGCCAATGATGACCTCGGGAGCCATCCAGTAGGGCGTGCCCATGAAGGTGTCGCGCAGCGGCATCTGGTCGCTGAGCTGCGCGCTCACGCCGAAGTCGGCGATCTTGACCTCGGCGCGCTCGGTGACGAGGATGTTTGCCGACTTCAGGTCGCGGTGGATCTTGCGCTGCTCGTGGATGTAGGCGAGCCCCAGCAACGCCTCGTGCATGACGTAGAGCGTCACTGCCTCGGAGAAACGGCCGTGGCGGCGCAGCAAATGCGCACAGGAGCCGGCGCCGCAGTACTCCATGCTGACCCACAGCACGCTGTCGTGGAGGGCGGACGAGAGGACCTGCGTGATGTTTCTGCAGCGCAGCTCGCGCAGAAACTGCAGCTCGAGCAGAAAGCTCGTCATGTCGCCGGACGTGTCGAGCTGGATCATCTTCACGGCGACGATTTTGTGGAGCTTTGGATCGTAGGCGCGGTACACCTTGCCGAAGGAGCCCGAGCCAATTTCCTCGTAGATCCGCATGCCGCGCTCGGCGTCGTGGCCGCGGCGCGATCCAGAACCAGAACCAGCACCAGCACCAGCACCAGCACCAGCACCAGAACCCGGACCTGGAGCACCAAAACCTGGAGCGGAGCCGGGCCGTGCATGCAGCGGCGCCATTTTATGCTCGTGGGTGGTGGTGGTGGTTTTTTTTTTTATAAAGTGGCTGTGACAGCCGGCTACAGGCGCCTGGATCTAAAGCTGCTCGAATATTTAACCACGCCCGCCAAAACTCGGTGCCGCATATGCCCCGAACAGGCAAATTGCGCCGAGGGCAGCACGCAGCGGCCGCGGCCGAGTTTATGAACTAGTCTAGGTAGAGATTACTGTATTTGGAGCGCTCGGCGCATAATATCTGCGGACTCGGCGCACAATTCTGCGGGCTCGGCGCGGGCTCGGCGCGGGCTCGGCGCACTATGCGCGGCGTGAACAGCCCCACGAATTGAGATCGAGCCGCCGGGCGGAGAAATGCCGGCGCGCGTCGCTTCGCGTCGCGTTGCGTCGCGTTGGGCTGCATCCTCGGCCCGGACGTCATGGCTGCATGCATGGGTCAGGCCGGCATTCGCGTACGCATCGTATCCGCCTGACCAACCGCGGGATGGGCGCAGGGCAAGGTCACCCACCCACCCACATGCTGGCCGTTATATGTTTTGGGTTTAAAGCCGAGACGCGGGGCAGGCTTAGGCCGTTTGGTTCGAGCACGACAACAAGCATGGAGGAGGCAGTGTGGGTTGAGCGGCTGCGCTCGCCGCAGATCCGGGACGTCCAGGAGCTTATTTTCACGGCGGCAAGCACGAACGCCGCCTATGCGTATTTGCTGCGCTACTGTTTATACGCCGACGCCAGTGCGTTTGTGGCCGTGGCCGCGAACCAGCAGGTGGTGGGGTTCATTGGCGGCACGCACTCCAACGCCGTGGCCATGATCGAGTGTTTGTGCGTGGACCGCGCGTTTCGGAACATGGGCATTGCCACGTCGCTCATCGAGCGGTTTGTGAGGGAGGCGCCGGCCACGAGCCTGTGCAAGCTGGACGTGCGCCTGTCGAACACGATTGCGCGCCAGTTCTACCAGCGGCGCGGGTTCACGGAGGCGAGCACAAAGGCTTTGTTCTACAAGGACGAGGACGCGCTGACGATGACGCGGCCCGCGGGGCCTGCATCGGCCACTCAAACGATTGGTTAAACACGCATGTGGGCGCCGCCAGCACGAACGCCAGCACGAACGCCAGCACGAACGCCAGCACGAACGCCAGCACGAACGCCAGCACGAACGCCAGCACGAACGCCAGCACAGACAGCAACACAAACACCAGCACAGACACCAGCACAGACGGCAACAACTACCAAGTGCGAGCCAAGCGCACCGCCTGTCTTTGACTTCACGCTGCGGCCACTGTGCAGCACCGTTCATCAAGCCCGCTATTTATTTATGTCACGAAGGTTACGAACACATCTCACGCCCACCTCCTCTCTGCGGTTTGGAGGAAGAGCCGCCCATTTAGCGTTAAATAAATACTGCATTTAAGAATTCTTGCTTCTCGCTTTCCTGTTAACACTGCTGTGCACGGCTAGCTACTAAACTCCACCAAAAAGGATGCTGCTGCGGCTAAACACTAATAAGGTCCGGCTGAAGTGCTAAATACTGCTGAACAATTGCTGAACAACTAATTAATGGAGTATGTCACATCAGTTTGTAAATTGCCGCACCGCACTTGAAACTTATGCGGGCCGCTGAACGCACCGCACCGCCAAAACGCACCGCCAAAACGCACCGCTAAACGCACCGCTAAACGCAGTGGGCCGCTGGCCGCTGGGCTAAGCTGGGCTGGGCTGGGCTGGGCTGGGCTGGGCTAAGCTGGACCGCTGACTCAGCGCACCCGACACGAAACCGCGCGCCAGGTACACACACACAACGACGACGACACGAAGCGTGTATACAGTTCGAGTTTACCCGCACGCACCCGACCCGCAACGCGCCAAACAATGTTTGGACAGACGCCGGAGTAAGTAGCCAACAAAAACCAAACTCGCAGTGCCGCCTCGGCATACTAGAGCACATACTAACCTTTCGCAGAGCCCTGGAAACCATCACCGGCGAGTGTCTGGAGACGCGCGCGCTGAGCCTGCCGGCGTACCGCGGGCTCGGGCCGGCCGACCTCGTGCAGCTCACGAAGTCCACAAAGTCCAAGACGTCGAGCACGTACCACTGCGTGACGGGCGTCGACGTCTCGAGCGCGGCCGCCATCGCCGCCTACCTCACAACGCTAACCACGGCCCTGGGCGAGACGCAGCTGTGGTTCGGCCGCGCGCCACAATGGAAGGTCACCGAGGGCACCTACTGCTGCTGGAACACCTTCGCCAAGGTCGACGTCCGCGTCACGGCAAACTTCCCGGGCACAACAAAGCTCTACATGCTCACCGTCGACGGCCTGCCCCAGGACTCGCGCAGCGAAGACGAGGAGCTGTGGCAGGAACTGTACATGAGCGCTATGATCCGCTGCCTTTTGCTCAAGGACGACGATAATTACTTCATGGAGAACACAAGGCACGAGTACCCGTTCGACGCCGCGGCCGTGCAGCACTTTTTGCGCTGCTTCGAGGCCCTCTACTACAAGGCGCCGCTCATTGGCGCCAACTCCACCGTGCAGAACCCGTCGTTCGACTGCAACTTCATGGTCGACGCCCTCTACGCCTTCCTCGAGGTCACGGGCGAGTACCAGGCCGCCATCGACATGCTCGGCCGCATCGACGCCAAGGAGGTCTTGGCTCAGGTGTTGCTTCTGGCAAACCAGGAGGTCAACGCCGTCGGACTGCTCGTAAATACCGTGCGCAAGGACCCGCGCAACGCGCGCATGCTCGTAATGGAGGCCGAGTTCTGCTTGGCCAAGGACCAGAAACTCCTCGCCCTCGACTGCGCCAAGCGCGCCGTCTCGGCCGCCCCGGCAGACTTCTACTCGTGGGAGGCTCTCTGCAAGGTCTATATCGCATTAGAGCAGTGGGATCAGGCGCTGCTGACCCTCAATGCTGCTCCCATCATTCCATACTATCCCATGGACGTGCAGCGCTTCAACCCGCCCAAAAAGGTCCACGCGCCTTTGCCCACAGACGGCGTGCTCGAAGAGGTGTGGGAGTTCTCAAACTCAAAGACAAACCCGGCCGCGGCCCAGGCCATGACGGCCGACAGTGCTCTGACCAGGCTCCCGGGCGCTACGCTGCGCGGCTGCGCCGCTAAGGCCTACGCGCTCATGGCGTCTATCAATGCGAAGGTCGGCTGGAGCAAGCTCATGGCCTACCGCGGCGAAGTGTTCTGGATGGAGGCCGAGTCCGATGTGAACGAAGAGGAGGAGAAGGAGAAGGCGAAGGAGCAGGCGAAGAAAAAGTCTGAGTCGCCAGACACGAAGCCAGATCCGGAAACAAATAACACGGAAGCCACGACGACCGAAGCCACGACGACGGAGTCCACGAACGAGGGGGAGGACGACTCTACGTCGTCGTCGGCGGCGGCGGCGGCCGCCGCCGCTGCTAAAACCGACGGCGGCGCGGCCGAGAAGCCAGTAAACGGCCACGGCCGCCGCCGCACCTTGCGATCTAAACGGCTCTGCGAGCGAAGAATAGACCGCTTGTTCCTCGTGCTTTTCGAGGACGTGCGCGCCTACAGCGCGTGGCAGCGCGAGGCCGTGTATCTCGAGAGCCAGAAGCTGCCGTACGACAAGTCGGCGCTTGAGTGGCAGCTGTTCGGCAGCCTCGCGCAGCGCCTGCACCACCACGAGCAGGCCAAGCACGCGTTCGCAAAGTCGCTGTCCATGTACTTTAACCACCGCTCGCTGGTGCGACAACTCGACTACTTCCCGCTCAGCCTCGACATATGTGTGAAGCTCATGGCCTGGGACCACCGCTGGTACAACGAGTTCTCGCCGCGCACAAGCAAGATTCTGCGCGAGATCGTCGCGCGCGACGGGCTCACAAAAGTCAAATACGAGACCGAGGCCGAGTTCGGCAAGCATTCCGTGGTCGAGCTGCTCAAGGTCGCCCTCGAGAGGCTAAAGGCTCTCAAGGTAAAAGGTTACGACATGTAAAGAACTACAAAAAAGAAAAATAAAAAAAAAAAGCTTAAACGTCACTCACCTCAAATCTACGAAATTCAGAAACTTTTAGTTCTTTAAAACCGCTTGCGAACAACAGAGCCGCGGGTCGGCGATCCAGGCAGGCGCGGCGCTCTATTTGACAAGAGCAATGGCCTCGAGCTCGACGTCCGAGTTCAGCGGCAGGTCGCGCACAGCAACAAACGTGCGCGCCGGCGTGTGCGACTGGAAGTACTTGACGTACACCTCGTTCACGGCCGAGAAGTCCTTGATGTCGCGCGTGAAGATGCCGAGCTTCACCACAAGGTCGCGGCTCGAGCCGCCCTCGGTGAGGATCGCGTCCAGGTTGTCGAAGCACTGCTGCGCCTTCACCTTGATGTCGCCCTCGACCATCTTATTGGCCGGCGTGAGCGGGACCTGGCCGCTCACAAACAGAAACCCGTTTGCCTTTGTCGCCTGAGCGTACGGCGCCGCCGGCGGAGGCGCCTTCTTGGTGGACACAAATTCGAGAGCCTTCATCGCGCGCTTGAACATCTGCAGTGCGGGTTCGACACGGTTTTATAGTGCTGAAGCCAGATGACGATCGCTGACTCTCCGGGCCAAGGTATCATTGAGGCACATACCCTCTTGACGCACACGCAGAGGTTAGGGCACAATCGCCGTTGCCTGCGGTGCATGCATGCGTGCGTGCGTGCGTGCGTGCGTGCGCGCGCGTCACTGCGGCATCCACTACTAAGAATGCCAAGCAGTTCTGGTTCTGGGTCTTGGCCATGTCAGCGCCAGCCGCAGCTCGTCACTTACTGGTGTGCT
Source organism: Entelexis vaccinii (assembly GCA_004125185.1). Taxonomy (NCBI): domain Eukaryota; kingdom Fungi; phylum Ascomycota; class Dipodascomycetes; order Dipodascales; family Trichomonascaceae; genus Entelexis; species Entelexis vaccinii. The sequence continues at coordinate 31,982 of NRDX01000028.1, read as the reverse complement.
CTTTCTTTTCTTTTAAAATACCTCTCTGTTCATGCATACACCTCGGCTATTCTTCTAAGGTAATGTAGCTACTCGTTTTGTTCAGTGAAAAGTGGGGATCGCTTTGGGATCCGTTCGGATAAATCAGCGCCGCAAACTGCAGCATCACCGGATTCGATTCCTCGAGGTCCGCGCGGTTCGCATACACGTCGTAGGAGCGCCCGTTTTGCTTCAGCTCGAAGAAGCCCTGCCCGTTGTACTCGAGCCACCCATCGCGGTCGTAGAACGTCGTGGCCGAGTCGAATGTCACAATGAGCAGCCCGTCACTGCTCAGGCCTATACCGCTGCCGACCGCCTCTTGCGAAACAACGCGCTCGCTAAGCACGAGCGAGCCGTCGTCGTACGTGCCCTGGAATATGGGCCCCTCGCCGCCAATCGTAAGGTGGCTGTCTACAATGCGCACAGGAAGGCCATTTATGGCCTGGATATCGGACTGCACCGTGAGGCCAATCTCGGCTACGGCCATGCCTGCACACAGCGCTAGCCAGTCCAGCGCTAGCCACCCCAAACAAAGACCCATGTAAAGCCTTATTCCTTTTTGGGGAACCAGCACCATCATCATCATCTTCTTCTTATATGGAAGCGGGCCAGCGCCGCGCTCTGCCCTCATGCCAGTCGTCTCATCCACTTGAAACATTCGCGCTCTAAAAGTACATAAGGTTCTATTGATAAAGGGATTTATGCCAGCAAGCCTGTACCAGACGCCTTGCCCTCTGACTCCAACAGGTCGTGGACTAACGTCGTGACGGGGTGCGTAATAACATTAGTGTTCGGGAACCTAAACTTTTTCTCCATGAGCTCGCCGAACAACTGCTGCAAAAACTGAAGAAGAACTCCAACCCGCGGCCAGCACTTCAGGCCAGTCCAGCTGTCCACTACAATTCCGGCGCCCAGCGGGTCAACATCGATCGCCGACGCAAACAGCACAAGACTGTACATCGACAAGGGCGATATCTCGGACACAAAGTGCTTGCCAGTAACAATCTGACTGCCGTAGCTTAGATATTTAGCCCCATCCACATATGCTGTAACGCCAAACATCAGCGATCGCGGGTGCGTAAACACGCGCTCGCCTGATGGCGTAAACAGCTTGATTTGACGCGCATCCTCCACCGCATCTTTTTCAACCGTGCCGCCGGACGTCGACACATACTTCTGCTGAGGGAAGACAATCTCGGCCACGTTCGGACGCAGCGCCGCGCCAATCACTGCCCGCAGAATCGCCTCCTCTTGGTCGTATTTCGTGTATTGCTCATCAAACATCTCTTTGCCATTGCGTACGGCTTCGGGCTGAACAAAGCCGATCTGTATCAGGCTACTGACGAGCTGGCGGCGAGTGGAGCGAATGTCCTTGCAAACACGACTGGAAATTAACTCTCTATCATAATCCCCAGTCAGGTATCGCTCAAACGCTCGGCATCCGGCCACTAAGTCACCACTTGCGCCCCCAAACTCAGCAATCTGCGCCGCGCGCGTATTGTTCTCGTCGTCGCGCTTCTGAACGAAGGGTAATTTACCATTGCTAAGCATGGCGGCAACCGTTAAAGTGCGAGGCAAGCAGCCAAGCATCGCTCCAAGCACAAGAAGCTTTGCTGTGCGGGGGTCCGTAGGCATAACCGACATGTGCTGGCCCAGCGGCGTAAGGGCATCGTGTACAGGATCGATGGCACCATAAGATATGAGGCTTTGACGTGCCGTCTCCAAGGCGGCACTTTTGGGAGGATCAAGCGCTCGACTCAAAAAGCGCTCTACATTCGAAATACCCATGGCCTTTACGTTCAAATACAGAACTTCCAACGGCGACCTCAGGATTTCTGGCAATGGCCGCTCTGGCATGCGTGCCTGCGCATCTTCCGTGTAAAGCTTGTAGCATTCACCGGCTCGAACACGGCCGGCACGACCCATGCGCTGCGTAGCTGATGCCTGCGACGTCCAGGTGTCCACGAGCCGTGATACATTTGCCTCAGCGTCATAAACGGTTTCCTTCACTCTTCCCGTGTCCACGACTGCTACAATATCGGAAATTGTGATGGAGGTCTCAGCCACATTTGTGCTTGCAACCACCTTGCGCAAGCCGCGAGGTGCTTTGCTGAATACTTTACTCTGTTCTTTAGGCGGTAGTCCAGCGTGCAGAGGAAGTGCCCAGAGCTCAGAGCCAACGGAAGTGCTCGTGATCGCACGCAGAGCTTGCTCGATTTCTCCAGCTCCAGACATGAACACGAGAATACTGCCACCTTTGTCACCCTGACGAGCTAGCTGCTTGTGGATGTACTCCACCGTTACGCCCACAAGGTTGTAGTCCACGCCTCGGTTGTTCGCACGAATGGCGCCAATTACTTGGCCAATGCTCATATCTTTTTGGTCGCCGCCAGCGTCCTCATCGTCTGAATCCGGGGGACCACCCCGCGTATTTTTCGAGCTGCGCGGCCTGTATCCGGTGGCTGTGATAATGTCACCCAGGAAATGCTGTTTCACAGGGAAGGTTCGACCTGCGATATGCGTATAGCCAACCTTTGTTGGCGCAAAATAATTAATGAATTGCTTCGGGTCTACCGTAGCAGACATGAGGATGATCTTCAACTTCGGTGCCTTTTGTGCCAGTCTTTTCAAAAGAATGAGGAGGAAGTCGCCGTCAAGGGAGCGCTCATGGACCTCATCTACAACAACGTGAGTGATGCCAGACAAGCCACCGTCCATGTCCCCAGGATCAGAGCCCTGGAGCATTCGCAGCAGCACACCGCTCGTAACGAATCGGAGCTGTGTTTGTGCGCTAATTTTGGCTTCGCCGCGAATCACGTAGCCAACTTCGTTGCCAATAGAAACATTGCGCTCGTCGGCTACTCGCTGGGCGACCCCCATGGCGGAGATTCGTCTTGGCTGCGTGCAGATTACCTGGGCTGCCGGGTCGGCGTCCAGAATGAACTGCACAGCTTGCGTACTTTTGCCAGAGCCCGTTTCACCAGTGATCAGCGTGATTTGGTGCTGGTCAACGATTTTCGTGATCTGTTCTCGCACTTCCCACGCCGGCAGAAGGGAGCGCGAGGCAAGCATGGTGCGGCCCTCTTCAGTGTCCATGCGTTTTTCCCGCAATCGAGCAACTTCGCGAGCATCGAATTGACGGGTTTGGTGCTTCCGGTTTCTCGCAGTACGCTCTCTCTCCTCAGCAGCATGCGCGTAACGATCCACCTCGTCCACACCGGACACGGCGCTAGAGATTTGTGCCAGCTTTCCAGGACTCTTCACGACATCAGCAAATGTAGTTTGGATATGTTCGAACAGCATCATGAGCATGAAGTCGCCTAACAGCTCCGACTGGGCAAATGCGGCAGCGCGACGCGTGGCATCGAGAAGAATGAATTTAGCGGTTTTCTGGTTGCCCAAGGGCTCGATGCCAATGCCGGGGATGCTTGCCGGATAGTTGCTGGACTTAAAGAACGACACTTTGATGCCAGCCGACTCAGACGTTAATGTGCAAGCCGAATTGTCGGCAGAAACTATGCTTTCTTCCATAATAGACTTCAGGCTCTCGATTTCCTCGAGCCAGATGTCCTCGTCGTCGGGCTCGAGACCACCACGAGACTCGTCATTATTTTGATGCACAAACGAATGGGTCAACTTGACCACTGCTTGCGGGACAGAGCCGGCGAAGGCCTCGGCCGTGCTGCGAGCCACATCCTCGGAGTACCCGAGCTCGCGCAGGCGCGTTGTTGCCGTCTCGACCGCCATGCTCGACGAGACACGAGCGGTCACTCCGATGTTTGACGGCATGAAAATCTTTGGCAGGTCGTCCTCGGGCACATGGATGAGCAGCCAGGTCAGGGCCGCGCTCAGCGTCGACGAGTATTCGAGCGCTTCCTCGGCAAAGGGTAAAGAAAAGCCTAATTTCTGCAAAGTATTACAGATTTTCGTGTACTTATCGGCAAACTTGGACCGGTCGAGCCCGTCACTCGGGCTGAACCGGAACCCGTTATTGTTTCTAATCATATCGTCAACAACGGCCCTTGTTTTGCGCGACATGACCAACGTAGAGTTGAACTTCACGCGCTTTGCCGAGCCCGGGGCAGCAGGAGACTCGCTTTGCTCGCGGACCTCCTGCGCAATGGCGTTTTCCTCGCGCTTGCGAGCTTTTTCTTCGCGCTCAGCCTCGAGCTTCTGTCGGGCTGCGCGCCGGTCGTGCTCGGCCTGCCAGGGGTCTTCGCTCCATTTGTACAATTCGTGGGGCTTTGCCTGCGCCTTGTCGTCGTCCAGCTGCACCCACAAATCGCGGTGCACCGGCGGAAGCATCATCTTCATGTTGCGGTGCGACAGGACGCGATGCATTGCATAGGTAGCGGCGAGGTTGCGAGCCTCGACCTGCGTGGGCTGCTTAGGAACGCGATCCGCCGGGCAGTCCATGCGGACGCGCTCGACTTCCTTTGTCTTTGGGTTCCGCTTCGCCAATATTACGGACGCCGTCCACTGCTGGGCCGGCTCCGAGCCGTATGACTTCACCGGGTACTCGACGCGCTCCCACTTCATTTTCTGGGCGTGCTCGTTCAGGAGTTGCGCGGGCAATTTGCCGGTCCATTGCCCCGTGCCGGCGGTGACAATTTTTCGCGTCTCGGCCGCCTTTGCCCGGGCCTCCTCGCGGCGCTTCTCCTTCAGCTGCTTCGGAGTGAGCTCCACCTCCACCGGCGCGGCCTTTTTGTCCTGTTTCGCGGCCTTGCCTGGCTTCTGAGGCTTCTCCTTCATACCCTTTCACGTCTTAGCGCTTTAGCTACACTAAATTATGGTAGGGCAGGGCCAGTTTTATGCAAGAACACTTAAGCGAGGTTTAAGGCGGGTAATCATCATGTAGATTTTCAGCATATCAGGGAGGAGGAGGGACAGGCCTAACGTGGGAGGCCCTGAACTGCCGCGCTGGTCCAAATCAACGAAACGACTAAGCGGCTTTGTCCAGATGAGCGGTATCTTTTGATCAATCAATCAATCAAAAAAAAAAAGAAAATGCCTCATTTGAATAGACGGCGGGTCATTGCTTGCTCACCGCAATACCTACTACCCACCCCATCACCTCACCTCACCTCACCTCACCTCACCTCTGCCCCCACGCAATCTGAATTCTTACGCAACAAGTCTCCAAAAAGTCACATGCCGAAACAGCGGTTCTACTTAAAGCTAAGATCTAAATACAAGCTAAGCTACTGGCTGAATAGCAAATAGCAAATAGCAGATAGCAGATAGCAGATCACAGGTTGCAGATTTGCATGCTCGGTAGGATGTCGCAGAAGTTCCTGAACCATACGTGTCTTCGCATTGCCGACCCGGCGCGGTCGCTGAAGTTCTACGAGAAGAACTTCGGCATGAAGCTTGTGCAACAGCTCGACGTGAACGAGCTCGGCTTCACCCTGTACTTCCTCGGCTTCACTGGCCCGAAGTCGCTGTACAAGGATGCTCCCTGGTACAAGCGCGGCGGGCTGCTTGAGCTCACGTACAACCACGGCGCAACGCCCGAGACGTTCAAGGCGAACAACGGCAACCAGGAGCCGCACCGCGGCTTTGGGCACATCTGCTTCTCCGTGTCGGATCTTGAAAAAACATGTGCCGGACTCGAGGGTAACGGCGTGCGCTTCCAGAAGCGGCTTGCCGACGGCCGTCAAAAGAACATTGCGTTTGCGCTCGACCCGGATGGGTACTGGATCGAGCTGATTGCGAACGGCAACGAGGGCGCCGAGTCGGTTGAGAACAGCACGACGCGGTTCAACCACAGCATGATCCGTGTTAAGGATAAGGACGCGGCGCTCGAGTTCTATACGAAGAAGCTGGGCATGACCCTTGTCGATACACGAGACTTCCCCGAGGCGAAGTTCACGCTGTTCTTTTTGTCGTTCGATCCAGACAGCGTGAAGGAGTTTGGCCGCGGCGGAACCGAGGGTCTTGTCGAGCTAACCTATAACTACGGAACCGAGAAGGACGAGACCCTGCAGTACCATAACGGCAACGCTGCACCTCAAGGGTTTGGCCACTTCGGCATTAGCGTATCCGACCCGAAGACGTTCATTGACGAGGTCGAGTCGAAGGGCGTGCGCGTGACGAAGCATCTCAGTGACGGCAAGATGAAGTTCATTGGCTTCGTCAGTGACCCGGACGGGTACTCCATTGAGATTCTGCCGCAGAAGGATTTCCCTAAGAACTTATTTGCTTCATCCCTGTAAACGATAGGATGGACAACAACATCAACAACATCAACAACAAACAAACAACAACATTTATTAGGCACTAGGGTGTATTTGGCCTGCATTACCGCTTACAGAATTATGATTGTCATTTCTAAGGTTTGCAGCTATTTGCAGCTATTTGCAGCTATTTGCAGCCAATGCGTACCTGCGTGAGCGTTGACTGGCCGTGTATGGCCGGCCTGCTTGCGTAAGATCTCTCGGCGTTCTCGCCCGGAAAATTCCCAGACTATGCTTCGGTTAATAATAGCACACGCATACATAGACCCTCCGTCCAGGACCCAAAGCGCAAGAGGGGAAGGCATCACCACCACGTGCAGGGGTCTTCGTTGCTTTTTGCACGATTCACCAGTCCAGCCACTAGACGTTTAAATAGTGCGAAAATTCGCCTATAATTTCCGGCTCCCCGCTGTGAGCGACTATACCGCGCACACGTGTCGGTGGCCGACCTTGTCCTTATCGATAATCCGCCCTCCTCAAAATGAGGCTTCTCTGCTGCACCGGATATCTGCGGGGCTAGGGTGAGCAAGTTTATGATGACAAACCTTGCGAGCGGGACTGCATAATAGCGGGAACTGCATAATACGATGATGATGACAACAGGTGTTTTCCGACGCCGTTCGATATCGTGTTTGCGCCTGCTCTGGTTGCTAAGCCATGCAATCCGATTTTATATATGTGTTTCCAAGTTTTTTTAAGGGAAAAAAAATAATTGCTACAGCCGTCCCCAGTGCCCGAATGCGCGCCTTTATATTAGTTCGCACGCCGCCTTAAATTTCATTACTTTAGCGGGGAAAAGGGTTGGTAACCCGACTCTTTGCTTTGCGTCATCGAGATTTACCTGCAGGTGGCGTGATCCGTATCAACGGTATCTAGCCTCACGCAAATACCCAAAGTAGGTACTTGGAAGCCTCCATGCCCTTGCAGTAAGGTACAGATCAAAAGGTAGCGACATGCCGCAAGGTAAAATACGAAATACTGACGCACGGCAAAAAAAAAATCACGAGCCGCGTCCAAAGAAAAAAAAGTGCGGGCAAATCATGGCCACGCTGGGCATTTCAAATCTGTTTTGATCGCCGGCCCATGAAAGTCCTTTTTGCAGGATTGGCCTGTCACGCGACTCCATTCCCCACACACAGGCTTGATCTGTGGCGCCCTAGCCCCTACACAGATAAACCCTGCCCTGACTTGTTTTGTAGGGTCCCCAATACGTGCTCAGCTATATAGATACCAAGTAGATCTTAACGCTCTCGTTTCTACGTTTGCTTGGCATTGCGTACATCCTTAAATGTCCTTTAGGCGGCGCTCAGAAGGCTTGGGCCGTGCAAAAGTAGCTTGCGACGCGTGTCGCCACAAGAAGGCCAAATGCGACGGGCTGGTCCCATGCACGCGTTGTCGCGACGGTCGGAACGATGACATTTGCTGCTACAGCCGTCGAATTGAGTCCTCGGAGCAAGTATTTAGTGCCCTCTACGTGAAGATGCTGCGGCGGCAGCTGCACATCACGCTGAGCAGCCTCCGGTTTCTCGTGGAGCGAATTGCTCTTGATAAGGACTGCCGTACCTACGTGCCGGACGTTGAGACGCCCATCAACACAGTTATTAGTCTAATCCAGGACTCGCCTGAGTTCGACGAGGAGCAAGGCAAAGAGTTCTCTGAAATGTCGGACTCGGAGCTCACAATGCTCTCACCTCAAGAACTGCCGTATCAGTCTGTATATAACGACGAAACCCAAGAGGACGCGGCGCTTCCAGGGAAGGCAGCAGCGGACCGTGCAGTGAAGGCTGAGCCATCACCAACACGGCACGCGCACGCTCACGCTCACGCTCACGCACATGCACATGCACATGCACATGCGCATGCGCATACGTCGTCGAACAAGCGTAAAGGTTCAGATGCTGCTGTGCACGACTCCGGTGACGAGCAGGTGGTAAAGCCCACGCGAGGGCGACCAAGGAAGATCAAGCGTAGCCAAAGCAATGACGGGCCAGGAGCACCGGCTACGGCGCCGGCATCCGCTGCCGACACTACAACAGACTCGGCGGCTCCACGACCCAGAAACCACTCAGAGGCGCCTAACTCGCATGCATCATCAGCCGGTTCAACACCGCTCACACCCGTATCAGTGCGATCCGACACTGGCGAAGAGTCTCCGCTGCGGCTCGGTGCATGCCCCAAAATGCTTATTTCCGGCCAGGGCGCGCCTACATCGGCGGCGGCGGCGGCGGTGGAGCACGAGCCATACTCGTTCCCGTTGTCAAAGAATCCAATCTATTCGCATCCGGACTACCAACCCAACGCACTAGCGCATAATAACAATGGAGTCATGTGTATGGAGTCTGTACTTGAGGAAGAGCATCTAGCGCCGCCACTGCAGTTGGATCAATCGGGAGCCAGCCAGGTGCAGGGCGCCCGATGGGGCTACCCGGGCCGGGTGCCCTATGAAACGCCAATGCTCAACGACAACGTGCCTGAGATCGACTTTTTTGCTGTTGATGACTGTCTTCCAAACTGGTCTATACAGGGGCCACCACAACCAACTATGGTATCTTTTAACGATCTGGAATACCAGATGCCACGCTAACTACAAATCTAACTACAAATCTGACTACAATTTTGATATATATATTGATATATAATCCTTTCCTTTTTTGTTTGTGTTTAATTTCCGTATCCCCTAATCTAGCCTTCTTCGATTCGATCCTGCAGTTATCATTTTTTTTTTTTTTTGTGATTGGCGCTGCTGCTAACTACTACTACTACTAATAGGGCCAACATCGCTGACATATAAAGAATATGGGGGGAGGGAGCGAGGGGGGAGGGAGCGAGGGATAGCCCGCCATTTGCCATTTTCCCAGTGCTGCTAACGCTACTTAGTAAACGCGTCGAATGGGGTCGAATGGGCTAATTTTCACAGCCACAAGGCTCGCTGCAGCACCGTGGCCAGATGCATGCTAAATACAAGGCTCTTGGCGTCCAGTCCCCGCATTGCCATATATCGCCATCGCCCCAAAACTTACATACCCTAACAATGCGCCTTCGGTAATGCAATCTCCCTAAGGGGTCTTGCCGCGCCACCTTGACTCATGCAGGTGCGCGCGCTTACAAAAGCAAAAGGGGGGAGCCCGTCTCGTGGCGGTGGTTTAACATGCGGGGTATCCAGCCGGTTGCGGAAGGGTTGGGGCATCGTGCATAGACTCATTGCGATATCGGCCAATGCTGCGAGCTGCCGGAGGTGCTTGCGTCGAGGTACAGAGCCGGTAAATTTGCCAAATTGAAGAATTGATTGCCTAGGCAGCTGCAGATGTCATTGTTGCTCAGGGTATGCACGCTTAAGTAGCCATATGCGCGCCGCGAGCGTGCCCAAAAAAATTATGCGTGCATCTTGTGACTAACTAATTTATGGGAGTCACACCGAAACAGAGATAAGGCTCGCATGCGGGGCGGAGGTCTTATAATGGCCGCCTGAAATTTTTAACGTTGACCGCATACAGTTTCATCACGATTCATGGCCACCCCCGTAGAAAACCAGTATAGCGGGCCGGCCGCGGGCTCGGACCCAGAAAAGCATGAGACTTCAGAGCTGTGGTCGTCCTCAGCATCCAGCACCTCCAGTATTCTGCAAGCCACTGGCGGCTACAAGGCGCGAACGCCGAAGGAGACCGAGGCACTGCATGTGGCACTGGCCGAGAAGCACGGCGTAAGACGACGGCTGTTGCAGTGGAAAATCGATCTGTGGATCGTGCTGCCAATCTGTCTGCTCTATCTCCTTGCCTTCCTTGACCGTGTAAATATCTCGAACGCAAATGCCTATGGCATGAGCGATGACCTGCACCTAAGGGGGAACCAGTTCAACGTGGCGTTGGCCGTGTTCTTTGTTCCCTATATTGTATTCGAAATCCCGGCAAATTGGCTGCTCAAAAAGATGTCCCCGCACATCTTTCTGCCCATATGTCTCATCGGCTTCGGAGCCATCAGCATTGGCCAGGGCTTCGTGCGTAACTACCACTCCCTAATTGTGACGCGCGTTCTGCTTGGTCTCATGGAAACCGCCATGTTCCCGGCCTGCTTCTATCTGCTGGGCACCTGGTTCACGCGCGACGAGGCCCAAAAGCGCTACAGCTTCTTCTTTGCCAGCACGTCTCTGGCTGGCGCGTTTGGCGGCCTGATTGCCTACGGAATGAAGACGCTGCACATGAAGGAAGGGCTGGAGAGCTGGCGCTGGCTGTTTATTGTCGAGGGCGCCATCACTGGAGCCTGCGGACTCATTCTGTTCTTCCTGATTGCTGACTTCCCCGAGCAGGCGAGGTTTTTGAAGGACAACGAGCGCGCGTATATCCGCGAGAAGCTCATTATTGACCAGGGTGACTCGAACTTCGCGCACAAGACAACGCTCAAGGATATTTTGGCCGTGTTCAAGGACTGGAAAGTGTTCATGGTTGCATTCATGTACTTTGGCCAGATTGTCGGTGCGTATGGCTACGCCTACTTCTCGACGGCCATCATCAAGTCGTTCGGCAATTCTCCAATCGACACGCAAGTCTACTCCATTTATCCCTGGATTCTGTCGTTCGGTGGCAGCATGATTTTCGCCACATTCTCTGACTTTTTCCGGCACCGGTACCTGTTCACGGTGCTGGGCGGCGTCATCGGCATCGTCGGCTACGGAATCTTGCTGGGCACCTCGCCCGCCGTGGAAAACAAGCACGCGCGCTATGCTGCCTGCTTCCTCGTGTGTTTGGGAATGTACGGCACTATGCCCCTGATTGTGTGCTGGGCAAACATGAACTTCTCTGGCCACACGCGAAAAATGGTGGCGTCTGCGTTCCAGGTCGGCTTCGGCAACATTGGCGGCATTATCTCGACGTTCATCTACCGCACGCAGGACGCGCCTGGATATCACCTTGGCCTGTGGGTATCGCTTGCGCTGCTGCTGTTCAGCATGGGCAGCTGCCTCACGTACTTCCTTGGTCTTGTGAAGACGAACTCGAACCGTAATAAAGGAAAAGAGGACGAGAGGTGGGCTAACCTTACCGAAGAACAACGCAGCAATGGCGGCGATCTGAACCCGGCGTTCAGGTACATGTACTGATTGATTGGCAGGGGGATGCCTCACTTTTGGCGAGCACAACAAGGCTGGTTCTCGTTAAATCGCCAACAAAATTGACGGACACTTCACTTTTCATCATTCAGTCAAGCCCGGGTAGATAACCGGGCCTAATTTAGGCTGATTTGATTTGATTTGATTTGATTTGATTTGATTAAATTTGATTTATTATTGTGATAACATTAATTATTATTATGATTCATGGCAAGTGAAGAGACAAACAAACACAAAGAAAAAAAAAAAGAAATTAACAAAGATATGTACAAAGAAGTTTAGGCCACCTTGATCCGGTACGGCTCGAGCTGCTGCGGGGTCGGCTTGCTTGGGCTGCTCACTACGGGATCAGTGCCGCGCATTGTTTTGGGGAATGCAATCACGTCGCGAATGCTCTTTGTGCCGACGAGCATGGCCACCATACGGTCGAGGCCGATGGCCAGGCCCGCATGCGGAGGACAGCCCGTTGCCAATGCTTCGAGCAGGTGTCCGAACAAATAGTCCGGGTCTTTGATTCCGATGACGTTCTGCAAGATGTAGCGCTGCAGCTCGCTATCATGGATACGCTGGCTGCCGCCGCCTACCTCGACACCATCAATTACCAGATCGAAGTGCATGCCGTGGCACTTCAAAGGCCGCCCGTCCTCCAAGAATTTGTAGTCGTCAAGATCCACCATGGTGAATGGGTGATGTGTAGCCTTGAGCTGTGATAGATCGTACTCAGGGTAGCCGTCTTCAGAAACGCCGACTTCCAAGGGCTCGAATGAAGGGAACTTGTGAACCCAAGCAGCAATGCTTGGTGGTGGTTTTGTTGTTGTTGTTGTTGTTGTTGTTTGTGTTGTTTGTGTTGTTTGTGTCGTTGACGGTGACGCTGCCGACGATTCGTGTTGTTCCGCCTCCGCCGCGGCTATATATTGTCTGATTCTGCCCAAAGGTGTTGGGTTTTCATAGCTGACACGCTGACGGTCGCCGAAAGCTAGGATGTCACCCGGCTTTGCGCCGACGCTTTCAACTAGAAAGCTGAATATGCTTGGCCATTGAGATTCAGGCGAAAAGCTGGCGAGCTCGCTGATGGCCGTCCGCAGGTCCGACTCGGACTCGAACTTCACGAGCTTAAGGCGCGGGGTCTCCTTCAACAGTTCATCAGGCAGAGGGCGCGTCACTTTTAGCACCTCAAACACGGGGAAATTTGGGTTCGCGCGAGCCAGTGCACCGGGAATCTCCCATATGCGAGCCGCGGAGCGCAGATCGGGCTTGTCGATACCGAATTTGGCAATGCACTCGTCGTAAGTCAGCTTCGCAAAGCCCGGCGCCGCGTCGTCTCCCTGAGGCGTGCTTGGGGCATCAGTGCGAGGGTAGCTATGCAGAGGCCTACCGGCCGTAGCCCAGGCGGCCGTGACGACCTGCTCGACGACGTGCTGCACGTCTCGCGGCGTGGCGAAGCCCATTTCGAGGTCGAGCTGCGTGAACTCGGGCTGGCGGTCGGCGCGCAAGTCCTCGTCGCGGAAGCATTTAGCGACCTGGTAGTACTTGTCGATGCCCGAGGCGATGAGCAGCTGCTTGTACTGCTGCGGGCTCTGCGGCAAAGCGTACATGAACCCTTTACGGCGCGTAGGCACGAGGAACTCGCGAGCGCCCTCGGGCGTGGATTTAAACAGAATGGGCGTCTCGACCTCTGTAAAGCCGAGCGTATCGAGGGCGGTGCGGCAGGCGCGCACAATGGCGGCGCGCGCGCGCAGAATGCGCTGGAAGCGCGGCTGTCTGAGCTGGATGTAGCGGTACTTAGCCGGCCATTCCTTTGTCTGCTCGGCCTGCAGCTCGCCCGGCACGAGGTTGGCCTCGTTCAGCACATGCACGCGCTCGACTTGCAGGTCTGCGCCGGCCCTGCGGCACTCGACGGCGATGGCGGAGTCCGGCTTCAGCGATTTGAGGCGGCTCGGGTGCTGCGTATCGACGAGCTGTGTTGTGTTGCCGTGCGCGTCGCGGATGTGCGCGAACGTGAGGCCCCTGTTCAGCTGCTTTGCGCGGCGGTCGAGCCAGCCCTGCAGCACGAGCGGCGCGTTCTCGCCTAATGCGAGAGCCTGCTCGACCGAGTGCGTGGCCCTTGGAAACCGCAGCTTTGCGGCCACAGCGTCGAGCCGGGGCAGCACGGGGATTCTCGCGCCCATCTGGCCAGCCAGGTTTACGCGCGTGAAGTCGCGGCGGCTCCGTGTATTACTCAGTTGTGTGGGCAGTGCTGCGAGCGCCGACGAAGGACGCAGATAAACAGAAATAAACGGGTTTCAGATCCCGATTTGGGAACTGAATTGGCGCTGAAGAAGGCATCGTTACTGAGCGGTTTGGTTTATTTATTATACATTGGGGAGAGGGTCTGCTGCATAAAGCGGTTGTTTCTACTTATGTACGCCGCGGGCCTCTGAAACGTAATATTCGATGGGGCTATGGCGTAATGGTAGCGCTTCTGACTCCAGTTCAGACGGTTGAGGGTTCGATTCCTTCTGGCCTCAGTTTTTTGCGGTTCATCCATAGTAGCACTGCATAAGTTTAGTGTAGTCTGCGACTTTTTTTTGGGGGGTTTGAATTTTAATTTCTTGATTGTTCGATTTTAGTCTCAATTCAGTTTATAATTGGGGGGTTGTGCGCGGTGGCGAGCGCCTTGCATCCGCGTTTTTGGGAGTCGCCGCCGCCTCCCAGCTCCCAAGCCCGGCGCCGGGCTGCTGGCCGCCCCACGTAATCAGCGGTGCCTTAACCAGGCGGCCCTCCCGCCCCACCGCTTGCGAGACGTAACCGGACGCCATCCACACTAGTCGAGGAAACGTTGCTGATCTAGAGCCATGGATTTGCAGAGGTTAGTGAGCCAGGCCGGCGGGCTGGGGGCGCTGAGCGGCCTCACCGGCGCGACGGCGGTGGTGGACAACTCGGAGACGGTGCACATCTCGTCGCTGGCGCTGCTGAAGATGCTGAAGCACGGACGCGCGGGCGTGCCCATGGAGGTGATGGGCCTCATGCTTGGCGAATTTGTGGACGACTTCACCGTACATGTGATAGACGTGTTTGCGATGCCGCAGAGCGGGACGGGCGTGTCCGTCGAGGCCGTGGACGAGGTGTTCCAAACGCGCATGATGGACATGCTGCGGCAGACGGGCCGCGACCAGATGGTGGTTGGCTGGTACCACTCGCACCCTGGCTTCGGGTGCTGGCTGTCGAGCGTGGACATCAGCACGCAGCAGGCGTTTGAGCGGCTGAACTCGCGGGCGGTGGCGGTCGTCGTCGACCCGATCCAGAGCGTGAAGGGCAAGGTTGTTATCGACGCGTTCAGGCTCATTCCGCAGAGCGTGATCATGCTGGGCCAGGAGCCTCGCCAGACGACGTCGAACCTCGGGTACCTGAACAAGCCGAGCATCCAAGCGCTCATCCACGGGCTGAATCGCCACTACTACTCGATCAACATCAAGTTCAAAAAGACGCCGAGCGAGGAGCAGATGCTGCTGAACATCCACAAGGACGACTGGGCGTCTGGGCTGCAGATCCAGTCGTTTGCGCAGCAGGAGCAGAGCAATGAGCGCGCCGTGGGCCAGCTCGTGAAGCTGGCCGGCCAGTACACGCAGCGCGTGGCCGAGGAGCGCGAGCTCACGGACGAGCAGCTGAAGACGCGGTATGTCGGCAAGCAGGACCCAAAGAAGCATCTCGAGGACACGGTGAACCAGCGGCTCGAGGAAAACATTGTGTCGTTGCTGGCAACTAACATCGACCGCGTCGGGTTCAAATAACCGTTCGTCTAAATCATTTGTATTGTCCGGCCCTCGCGGCCGTCACTAATTTAAACACAGAAAATAAATAAAACAACCCAGAGAAAACCATCATCATATTCTACAATTACAACTTTATATAAAACAGCATGTACAGGTTGCGCTTCTAGCGCCTTTGGGCCAAAAAACTCTTACGCATTGCAACGCAATTAGACAGGCAAGGCCATTCTTTTTGGAGGGGAGGGGGCGGGTTCGCGGTGCGTTTAAGTGCAAGCGACGGCCCAGGTTTGGGGAGCAGCTAGATGCGCACGATTGAGTGCGGGCTCATGAACACACGTAGCCATCGAATAATAATCGGGCTCGATCATAGATGTGTACTATTTTTGGACGCGCATTCACGGCTTGTTTCGGGTGCGCTTATGGATGGCTGCACTAGCGACACTCGAACAGCGTCACGCCATCAGGACCAGCCGTTAGCCCGAGCCCGGCCGCATCGCTCACGTCGACGCACCGCGGCGAGGCCACGGCCAGCACGCGCGTTTGCTCCTGCGTGTTCACGGCATAGAACTCGACGCCGTCGGCCGACGTCACCAGCAGCGTGTCTGGCTTGCAGAACGCGAGCTCGCGGACGCCGGCCGCGGGCCGCACGCCCTGCGGCGGCGCATACGCCTTCACGTTGACCTTGTCGGCGAGGTTCACCATGCGCGTGTGGCCCGTGCCGTACGTGGCCACGGCGAACTGCGAGTTCGGGGTGAATCTTGCATTCAGAATGGGCGTGAGCTCGGGCGCGCCGCTGAGAATGCGCAGCGCCATGCCGTCGAGCGCGTCCCACACGCGCATGTACCCGTCGTGGCTGGCCGAGAGCACGAGCCGCCCGTCGTAGCTGAAGTCCACCGACACCACGGGCCGCGAGTGCGCGTTCAGCAGCTTGTACAGGCTGCTGCCCTTCACGTTCCACAGAATGACCTTCTCGTCGACGCTGCCGGACACGAGCATCGTGCCGCGCGGGTTGAAGCACAGCGACGTCACGGCCGCGGCGTGCCCGCGCAGCACGCGCCGCGGCTCGAGCCGCCAGCCATCACCACCGCCATCACCACCGCCATCGGCGCTGCCATCGGCGCTGCCATCGGCGCTGCCATCGGCGCTGCGCTCGAGCCGCCAAGCAACTACGACGCAGTCCTCGCCGCCCGTGGCCAGCTGCGCGCCGGTCGGCGCCCAGGCAATGTCGTTGATCGCGCGCAGGTGGAAGTCGCCGACGGCAACCTCGCGCAGCGCGCGGCCCGCGTCCACGGCGTACACGCGCAGCAGCGCGTCCGCGCCCGAGGCGCACGCCACGAGCGCGCCGTCCGGGCTGAACCGCGCCACGTTCATCCTGCGACGGCCGTCGCCGTCCCTGGCCAAAAAGGCCGTATCGGGGGAGGTGAGGCCCGCACCCCAGCCCAGCCCAGCCCGGGGGTCCCAGCCCTGCCCTGCTCGGGCCTTCCCAGCACTACCCACCACCACCTTCCTCAGCCAGCCTGACTGACTGACTGACTGACTGAGCGACGCTGTTCTGCTACAACCCAAACGAATGAGCATTGTACCAGCAAAGAGCGTGGACGAGGCGGTGCTGGCGGCGCCACGGCCGCCGACGCTCGCGAGCGCGCCCGAGCCCGCGGCCCAGGGCGTGAACGACGCGCACCCGCTCGAGGCGCGCGTGGCGAACTGGCGCGCAAACGAGGAGGCGTTCCGGCTCGAGCTGCTGCGCCGCTCGCAGGGCGCGGCCGAGCCGATCCGCCGCCAGATGGAGCTGCGCACGGTCGAGCACACGGGCTTCGTCCCGGCCGCGGTCGGCGGGCCCTCGAACATCCACCTCGACATCCTAAAGAACAACGACGCCTCGCTCGACTGGGAGGACGTGTACAGGGAGGAGCCGGCGCACGTAGACTTCCATGCCGAGCTGCGCCAGAAGATGGCCCTCTAGACCGTGCCATTTCGCCTCCACCACCATCACCACCACCACCACCACCACCACCACCACCACCACGGAAAAAAACATACCTAATTACGGCCAAAGCGTAGCCATTTACGCACTTGCCTTTCCTATAATACAAGGTCATGGCTAAAGCGTAACCAATATTAAATTGCATCTTTACTTCAGTATTAACGCGATCTAAAGAGATCGGCCTCGGGACCACCCACCCCCGCAGATTCTAGGGGTTCGAGCCCGCACGCATGCGCATTGCCGTCTCCACAATACACAACCATGAATTTGTTTTCAGTTCTGGTGATGGTGTGAGGGACGCTGCGCGCGCTA
This sequence comes from Entelexis vaccinii, assembly GCA_004125185.1. Lineage (NCBI taxonomy): Eukaryota > Fungi > Ascomycota > Dipodascomycetes > Dipodascales > Trichomonascaceae > Entelexis > Entelexis vaccinii. Next base: position 14,582 of record NRDX01000028.1, on the reverse strand, counting down.
ACAATTTCGCCGGGCCAGCCACTCACAACCGCTGCGTTTAGACACTCACAACGCACAGCCATTCCGCGCTGCGCGTTAACAACAGGCGCTGCTTACTTAACCGGCTGGCGCAGGTTAAAGGCGGACCACAAAAACTAGCACCGCATTGTTATCCACGCCTTAAAAAAAAAATCGTTACCGGCAAATTTGCGCTGCTTTCCTGATGTCATACAACCCAACGTTCCCGCTCCACGACACGAATCTTTCTAGTCTATATTACTACGCCACAAATCCGGGGTCCGTAGCGCAGCCGCAGCCGCAGCAGCCGCAGCCTGCGCAGCAGCACCGCACGGCGTCGCCTGCGGCCAGCGACGCGGCCTCCAGCGCGCAAGATCGCGACCCGCTCAGTGCCCACGTCTCGCCATCCCCGCGCCACTACACGCCGATCTCCGCCTCCCGTAGCGCGTCGGCAACCCATATAGGCTGGCCGCCCAGCGCGCGCGGAACGCCGCTCTCCTTCGCGAGCAGCGACTCCTCGCAGTTCGGCTCCCTCAGCCAACTCGCCGGCGCTCAGTCAGGCACACCGGCAACGAGCTCGCCATTCGCAGCCGACCAGAATGCTGCGACTCAGGGCTTCCCGGGTCTGCAGAGCTACATGTCGGGTGGTGGTGGTGGTTCAGGCACGCCTCAAACCACGGGCACGCCAGATATCTCGCACCAGGGCCTGCACGGCAGTTACTTAGGCGCCGCAAAGCTGCCGGGTAGCGATGCCTTTTATGGTTCTGGTTCTGCCTTTAACGGCGGTGGCTTGAACGGCAGCAGCCTAGGTAGCAGCGGCCTAAGTGGCCTAGGCAGTAGTGGCTTAGGTAGTGGTGGCCTAAGCAGTGGCGGCCTAGGTAGTGGTGGCCTGAGCAGTGGCGGCCTAAGCAGTGGCGGCCTCGGTAGTGGTGGCCTCGGTAGTGGTGGCCTCGGTAGTGGCAACATAGGCGGCGGCACGCCGCTTGCATCATCCCCCATTGTGCCGGCGGACGTGTCCAATGGAGATTCTTTGAAATCAAATGCTCCAGGATCTTCCATCGCCGCCGTGGGCGGCTTGAGAGATCCATTGTCTAGAACGCCCTCTGCGGCACAGTCGCCGGCGGGCGCCGCGGCAGCGCCCGGGTTCGGCGCACCGGGATTCGGCCCTGCACCAGTCATTAGTACTCCTAATTGGGTCTATCTCGATCTATCCAACGCATTGCAGGGCCCGTTCCCGGCCACGCAGATGACCGAATGGGTCGCATACTTCCTGGACAACGTCATGCTCAGGCGCGTAAATGACGCTTGTTTCGTGCCGTTCGGCGCTGTGAAGGCCATCACTGGTAGCAGCAACCCCTTCGCTCTGTCCCTGACCGAGGACGCCTGGGCCGCAGTTATGCGTGAGGCTGCCACACTTGCCAGAAATATGGCTGGTTTGGACGTGGGCAACGCCGCGTCTGCCTCGCAACCGGTGAATGACCATGCCTCACCGCAGACTGCGGAATCTGGCCTCGCGCCTGCGACGCCAGGAAACGCTCCCGAACCCACAGTTGAGTCGTCGCTGGCCGACCTCAGCCTGTCGCAGGAGTCGTCACAGCCGTCAGAGCCGCGGGAGCGTAATCCGCTGTCTTATCAACCGACGACTGAAAACAACCTGGACACTCAGGCGGTTCTCGACGAGTCCGCTTTCCAGCCAAAGCCTCAAAAGCAGACGATAAGCCCGTCGCCGGCTAGTGCGCAACCGGATTCGCACGCGAAGCAGGCACAGCCTTCGCCGCCGTCGCCGCTCTCTCAGCGCCCTGATGTTAAGGAAATTGCCCAGCAAATCCAGCATCAACAACAGAGACAGCAACAAGCGAGGGCACAGCAGTTGCAACAACTGCAACAACAGCAGCAACAGCAGCCGCAACAACAACAACAGCCAACCTCGACTCTGGCGTCTCAGCAGCAGCAGCAGCAGGAGGACAAGCAGCAGCAGCAGCAAGAGCAGCCACAGCAGCAGCTACAGCAGCAGCCTCAGCCGCAACCTCAGCCGCAACCTCCGCAGCCTCTGCAGCAGGTACCAACCCCTAGCCGTACTGAGGAGCCAGTTGGTGAACCTTGGAGAAAGCCGTCTTTGCAGGCCGTGAGCTTGGCCGAGCTCAAGCAGAAGGAAATGGAAAAGCTTAAGAAGCTGAACGACTCGCCAGGCCCTCGCAAGGTCCAGGCAAAGAGCTGGACTCAGTTGCCGCTAGGTGACGATGGCACTGCTAACGTTCCTTCTCCAGCTACTGCGCGTCCGCCGTATGCCACGAAGACAATAACCAGCCCTGCCGTCAGTAACGCAAGCCCAGCCCCAAGCTGGAACGTGGCCACTCCCGTTGCCGCGCCGAAGTCCTTGGCTGAGATCCAAAAGGAGGCCCAGGCAAAGAAGGTCCAGCAGAAGCCGACGTATTCCTCGGCCGTGGCTGGTACGAGCGGCGTTTCTCAGCTGCGCTCGTCCTCGACTTCCGCATCGTCCTCGTCCGCTGCTGCTGCTGCTGCTGCTGTTGCTGCAGGCCCTCCGTCGCCGTACACCGGCCGCTTCAGTGCATTGAATGAGCAGGCTCATTCGCGGCCGAAGCAGCAACCCGTGGCGGCGCCGCGCCCCGTGCGTCCGCAGCCGACCGCGGCGGCTAAGCCGGCGTCCGTGACGGCTGCCGCAAGCCAGGCCAAGCCCACTGACGAGCTCATCCAGTGGGCCAAGATCTCGTTCAAGAGCTTGTCGAAGGACGTGAACCCCATGGAACTGCTCGACGTCTTCTTGTCGCTGCCCGCAAATAACGAGGCCAAGGAGTTCATTGCCGAAAGCATCTACAGCTACTCGAAGACTCTTGACGGCCGCCGGTTTGCTCATGATTTCTTGAGCAGGAAGAAGCAGGCGGAGCAGTCCATGAAGCCCGGCGAAACATGGCAAGACGTGCTGCGCCGTTTCAACCCGGTCGTCGAGCAGGACCCGTCATTTAAGGTTGTGACAAGCAAGCGCGTAAAGCCCTTGACGCGGCCCGAGGGCATGCGTGCTTAAGGTGGAACGAAAAAGAAAACAAAAAAAAACGGGAATATTATTCGAGCATTATAATAACAAAAGAAGCCCCATCCACGGCAGCAAATGATTGGAAAGCACTGTGCATTATTTTTTTTGTTGCTTCCCAATCTGCCGATGGCCACGGTGTCACGGCCATGGCCATGGTCACCACCATCTTCATCATCATCTTGTCTTATTTTATCAACTTATGTACATAAATTAAATTATTATTCATGAGAGAACAAACAGAACGTCCGACATAATGTGTCGTCGTATAATAATAGATAACAGGGAACAACAAAGCGAAGACGAGGCTTTGAACCCGACAATAATGAGTTCGTGGTTTATTAGTTCTTGAACTTGTTGCTGTGCACAAGGTTCTTGCGAATACCGGTAAGTTCGCCCTGGTACGGACCCTTCGGCTCCTCGTACACACGTCGCACGCCCTTGAGCTTCTTCTGCGCAGCCTCGTAGCGCGCGCGCTTCTTGACACGAGCATTGCGGTTCTCCTTCTTCCGTCTTGGCGTGAGGCCCTTGTTTTTCTCAATCATGTAGTTGATGGCTCGCTTGTCAGCGTTAGGATTCTCGGCCAAGTACTCGGCAACCCGGCCCGCGCGAGCAGCCTCTCGGGCATCGGAGTATTCCTTGCGGCGCTTCTCCTTAGTGGAGTCACGCTGTTCGCGCATTTGCGCGTATGCAGACGACGACCGCCCCGTGCTGGCATGGCCATCTTCGGCCTCAGCGTCATCATCGAGCATTGCCTGCGAATCCTCGTCATCAAAGTCGTCGCCAAGCTGGTCCCGAGCCTCTTGGCCACGCTTTTGTGCGGCTTGCATGAGCCTTTGGCGTCTCTCGAACTCACGCTCGCGGTAGGGGATGTCCATGTCTCCCGTAGTGTCCGAGTTCTTAGCCGCTTCGCTCTTGCCGATCTGCGACGTGTAGAATCGCAAGCTCTGCTTGCTCTTGGCCCGTTGCTGCTGCTCAATGGTATCCGCAGCCTCGTCGTAGTCGCCCACGACTGACCAGAGCTGCTTCTGCGGACGCTTAGCAGTGGGTTTCGCGATGCTGAACTCATCATCATCATCGTCGTTGTTGTTCTTGTTGTTGTCGTCGTCGTCATCATCATTTTCATCATCATCGCCATCGCGAGCAGCCACGCGAGCGTCCTCGGACTCAGATTCAGACTCAGACTCAGATGCAGAGAAGTCTGAAACGTTGGCGTTGCTGTCGGAGGTCTGTGATGCTCGTGAGTCGTGGTCGCTCGCACCCAATGCTCGTCGTCGTCGTACGGGGCCCTCGCTCTCACTCTCGCCCAGGCTCTCAGCGTCACTGATATGCTCGCTATCAGGTTTGAGACCCGCCTTGCCGGGCAAAGAAGCACCGGAGGCGCGCGCAGCCTTGGCCCTTTGGAAGTCCTGCCATAGCTGGCGCGCAGTGAGAATGCCCTCATGGACGGGGTGCTCCTCGAGCTCGTTAAGACCCGTAGTAATGCCCTGGTTCACGCGCTCACTGAAAAGGGCGAAAAAGGAATAGATCATGCCCATGTACGTCTGTAGCGTGGCCTTCCCTACATCCTTAAAGTGCTCATCCAGGGATGCATCGCTTGTAAGCTCTGCATCCCACTTCTGGCACTTCTCGAGCTCATTAGCCAGCAGAAGAATGACAGGAAACCGAGTTTCTATAAGCTCACGGCGCTCCTCGGCCGACATAGAAGAGGCATCAAGCACGGGCGTCTCCTCAACCGGACCCAAGTCCTCGGCAGCCTGGGATTTCCAGCCCTCCAAGTCGTCCTCGTCCACGAAGTCGGCATCCTCCATTTCGGCGAGCTGCTTCTGCTGCAATCGCAGCGCTTCCTCCTCTTCTTCCTCGCTAGCGCCCTCTTCGGCGCCGAGATCGTCCTCACCGCCGAAGTAATTGTCGCGTGTATCACCCCAGTTTTCGTCATCGTCTTTCTCCGCTTCCGCCTGCTCATAGTACTGTTCCTGGCCTTCGTCTTCGTCGTTGTTGTCACCGCCGGATTCGATGCCCATGACCTCCTCGTCGCTCATCTCGAGATCCTCATGCTGCAAACGATCCAGGCCAGCCTGCTCGTACAGCTTCCTTTCGCGCTCGCTCTGGAATCTCTCGATGCCATCAATTTCACTGTCGCTACTCATCAGGCTTGAATTGATCTTCGCCTTGTTAGAGCACACACACTATAGAAAAGCAGGCCAAAATTTACCCACCAAAAAAAATTATATAATCGCGACCTAGGGAGTGAAATATTTTGGCGCTGGCCTCGTCCCACCCACGACGACCACCCACGACGACCACCCAGCAGCAGCACCGTCAGGCCACAAAAGAAGCTGCTGATGTGGGAGGAGTAGCAACTCCTTAGAATATTCGAATTAATGTTATAGTTATTAGTGTAAGTCTTAGTGAACCGACTCCACGCACTCGTTATTGGGGGCTTCATGATGACCACTTGCAAAGCAGTTTCGGTCCCAGTGACTTACTTAGTAGTAATTTTGCTGCTGCGGGCTGTATTTTTATGTAGTTCGAAACGATACTAGTAATATTTTACATCCAACACCCAACTTACTATTGGCTAGCTGCTTCTTGGCATGTTTCGCATTATTCATTCCTTGGCACAGCCTGCAGCGGCTTGAAGTGCGAGGACCCTAGCGAGGGTTACTAAGTGCGTCCGGCTGCACTCAGGAACGAAAGGGAAAAAAAGCTGTGCGGTCGAAAAAAAGATGATATGCAGCATGTGTTTTTTTCTTACCGACGACCCGCATACGCTCCGGATACGCAACCCCTACCCACTCTCCCTGAAACCCTTGATACCATGCATGAGAAGCAACTACAACAGAGGACCTTCGTGGTGAGCGGCTAGGAATGCAGAGAAAGGCGCGTATATCGCGGTGGAACCGCCGGTCACTGAGGCGGACTGGAGGGGCAAAACCCGAGCAGCAATATTACCCGCGCGCCGTGTCCTGGGTTGCCCGACGAGACCCCCGTAAGTAACCGAGTCGCAGCGGTCTGGTTGGCCCATCCCATCCCATCCCGTCCCAGCCCAGCCCAGCCCAGCCCTTGACCCAAAGTGCCCGGCTAACGCGTCAGTGTTATTTACGCCGCGCACTTTTGTGGTGTGGTGCATGCATTGGGAAGGGCACCGACAAATTCAGGCGTGCATCGGAACGTCGCGCTGCATGGTCAGATGATGGCGGCAGCAACGGCCCGCAGCCAATCAGTATGGTATGGCCACACGTCAGAAGTATGGGCGCAATTGCTAGTTTAGTAATGGAGGGAGGACCGTTAGGGGACGGCGATCGTTCCAACTGCGATTAGGCGATAAGCTTCGCCAAACCACGGGCGCGCCTATCGTGCGGGCACGTCTAAGCCGTCCCTTGCTACGGCCTAGCACCGCCGGTTCAGCGCGGACGCGCGACCTGGCCGCCCTGCTGGCTGCAGGCTCTGCGAGTCTATTTTTTCTGGTTTGTCTGCGCCGCGCTCGAAGGAGAGGGGTCTGCAGTTCATATCCCGGGCCCACGCCCTTGCCCTGCGCTGGGTGACGTCACCGGCAAGAAGGAAAAGTCAGCAGGACTTTTGTCAGGCTGGAACGCCCGATCGCCGCCGCCAGAATAGTTATATAAGGGCGCGGCGGTTCCTCCACGGCTGGCCAGACAATTCAACAATGTTTTCGGCTTTGAAGGGTAACAGAAAGGCTACTGTGATCGCCGGCCTCGGCGTGGCCGGTGTGAGCGTCGCCCTCATCCGGAGCTTTGTCTACCGCCCTGTCGAGAAGAAGGACGACAAGGACCTGCTCGTGCCGGTCGAGCGCTCTGGCGGCGGTCTGTAAACATACCGTGCAATTGCACCGCCGTAACTGATTGGCGTAAACAAAAATTCGTCTGATGCAGCGCGCTGACGAGCCGCTTCTGCTGCTGCGCCCTAGCGCGCCCTTAAAGGGCCGTTTCGTGCCGTCTCGTGCCGCGCGCCTCAAAAGTACTGCACGCGCTGCCTCATATTTATTCTTGCTTTTACTTTTTGGCAAATAAAGTCTCTAAGCTTATTTATTCGCTCAACTTCGCCCCAGTCGGCTCGCCTCGCCAGCAGCAGCTGCTGCCCGCTCGTGGCACTAACCCGCTTTTGTTCTTATATTATTACCTTAATAATTATTGGGTAGGAGGAACGACGCCTAATTTTTTTTCAGCCAGTACTCGAGCCGGCATTATCTGTCGTCCTCGATGTCTCCTGCTGAATGGTGGCCGCAGGTGCGCGCCGTAGTCATTGTTCTGCAGGTTGCGTTTGTTGTGTATGAGGTAGGCCGCTTTGTGCGCGCAAGACTCGCCAAGAGGTCCGCGCAGAGCCCTGCCGACAGCAGCAGTACCGGCCTTGACGGCCGCAAAACGAAGCAGCTGGCCAAGCAGGCCGAGCGCAGGCCGAGCCCGGTCTATGCCGTTGACTTCACGACGTCGTCGTCGGAGGAGGAGGAGGAGAAGAGCGCTGCGCGCGAGGCCGTGCCGCTCAAGGCCGTGCCGCTCAAGCCTCGCAAGCTTGTGAACGGTAAGTCTGCGTCGGGGAAGCGCGCCGTGGCGCAGTACACGATCGCGAGCGTCGACACGCCGACAACAATCTTTTACTCTACGTTGACGGGCTCTAGTGAGCGGTACGCGAACAAGATGCGGGACAGGCTGAGCTCGGTTCTGACCCAGCCGATCCAGGTCGCCAACCTCGACTACTTGGACGACTTGGACGAGTACTTTGTAACGCCAAAGTCAACGCTGCGCGGCAATTTGTACCTGTTCGTTGTGCCCAGTTACGAGACGGAGTCGCCGCTGGACTGGTTCATCGAGCACCTGCGAGAAACCTATAATGACTTCCGCGTCGACTCGGCCCCATTACGGGACCTGGCTGGCTTCTCCGTGTTTGGCATTGGCGACACTGAAGGCTGGCCCGACGAGAAAATGTTCTGCTACCAGTCGCGCCAGGTCGACAAGCTTCTTGGTAAGTTGGGCGGCCGCCGTGTGTTCCCCATGGGAACGGGCTGCATCAAAACATCCATTGATGCTTCGTTTGATGAGTACGTCGAGCACCTTACGCGCGAGTTGCGCGACCCTACTGTCGTCACCGAGATTGCCCTCGAGGACTTGGTCGACAGCGAGGATGAGGACGATGCTATTGATGTGCCTGAGGCGGCGCCGCAGTCGGATGTTATGGACGTCGAGGACATGGGCGCATCTATTTCGCGGGCAGCCCCATCACAGCCGAAGGTCGCCAAGAACGGCAAGGAGATGGTGGCCAAGGACTCACCCACATTCAAGTCTTTGACGAAGCAGGGCTACACGGTCGTGGGGACGCACTCCGGCGTCAAGATCTGCCGCTGGACAAAGAGCGCTCTGCGCGGCCGCGGCTCGTGCTACAAGTTCGCGTTTTATGGCATTCGTAGCCACCTGTGTATGGAAACCACGCCGTCGCTCTCGTGCTCTAACAAGTGTGTGTTCTGCTGGCGCCACGGCACGAACCCCGTAGGAACCACCTGGCGTTGGCAAGTCGATCCGCCGAAGGCCATTCTTGATGGTGCGCTCGAGGGCCACTATCGCAAGATCAAGGAGATGCGCGGTGTTCCCGGGATCCAAGCTGCGCGGTTCGCCGAGGCCTTCCGCGTGCGCCACTGCGCGCTGTCGCTCGTGGGCGAGCCCATTTTCTACCCGCATATCAACGAGTTTCTGGAGATGCTCCACGCGAAGCAGATCTCGAGTTTCCTCGTCTGCAATGCTCAGCACCCGGCTGAGCTTGCCGCCCTCAAGCGCGTCACGCAGCTGTACGTATCGATTGATGCCAGCGACAAGGAGTCGCTGCGGCGCGTGGACAGGCCGCTCCACCGCGACTTCTGGGAGCGGTTAGAGCAGTGTCTGGACATCATCCGCTCGAAGTCGGAGCAGCGCACAGTTTACCGTCTCACACTGGTGAAGGGCTTCAACGCCGACGACGTGGTTGGCTATGCAGATATGATTGAAAGGGGTAGGCCCTGCTTTGTGGAAGTGAAGGGCGTCACGTTCTGCGGCACGTCGTCGTCAAACACGCTGCGCATGTCGAACGTGCCGTTCTACGACGAGGTGCTCACGTTTGTGACCGCACTTGACGAGGAGCTGAAGTCGCGCAATCTCGACTACGGCCTGGCCACGGAGCACGCACACTCGTGCTGCGTCCTGCTTGCCCAGAACCGGTTCAAGGTCAACGGCAAGTGGCACACGCATATCGACTACCAGCGGTTCTTCGAGCTCCTCGAGTCCGGCAAGCGGTTCGGTCCGATGGATTATATCGCCGAGACGCCTGAATTTGCCGTGTTTGGCTCCGAGCAGGCCGGCTTCAATCCCGAGGATGTGCGTCACCGTAAGGGCAAGCCGATCGAGGCCGAGCTATGAGCAGCTATCGAAACATTGTTAATAGCTAATGTGTATATGTGTTTGCAATAATTATGGTCATAGACAAAACAGATAGAAAAGAACTCTGCGACTGAATGGTTACTGACCCGACCTACTTACTATTTACTTGGGCGGTTCAATTTAGGAGGAGGATGTACTTTGTGGCCGTCACATGACGATGATGATCTGTGTTTAGATCCATTTTATTTGAACGCGCGCGCGTGGGCGTGGGCGTTTTTTCTTTTTTTGAAAACGTCGATCTCGGTGGCGCGCGTCTGCGCATGGCATCTGCAATGGACCTGATGCGAGTCTCAATGCCTCGCGCAATGCCTCGCGCAATGCCTCGCGCGTGTTCGCACCGAGTAGCATTGAGACGAATGAGCTCGGCGAACGATGTGGCGCAGCGGTTAAACGAGAAAGTAGAGCAGCTAAGCAACGAGCAGCGGCGGTTCGAGTACGAGCACCAGCGCACAATTGGCCTCATGAGTATTCCGCGCAGCGCGCCGAAGTCGGCCAAGGTTCATGCCGAGACGGCGCCGTGGGATGGCGAGGAGCATTTTGTTGAAGCGAGCCGGCGCATGCTCGAGGACTCGATCAAACCATTGAAAGTCTCGCGCAAGCAAAGGCTCAGCAACGCGCGCGAAAACGTGCTGGACTATGCGTACAACAAGACGGAGGGCCCGACCCACAAAGAGCGGCTCAAATCGGAGACGAGCGACAAACGGCGCCGACTGCCCGGAGCTCAAGGCGCCGTAAGTGGCCTCAGCAGCGGCGGCTGGATTGAGTCGATTGCGGCGCAAGAGATTGAGAACGCAATTGCCCGCGGGCAGTTCGAGGGCATTCAGCGTGGCCCCAGCGCCATGGACACGCGCAAAGAGCTCATAGCTTCGAACCAGAACCCGCAGCTCGACTTCACCGAATACCTTTTGAACAACATTATTCGCAAGCAGGGCGGCGCACCGCCGTGGATCATGAAGCACCAGGCAGTGGTGCAGCGCATTGAGGCGTTCCGCGAGCAGATCCGGCTGCGGCTGCAGGACCGGCTCGTGCATCGACTTGCCGAGCAGAGCAAGCACGATCTGAAGCGGGCGCTTGAACTCGTGAATAAGGTCGACTCTCGGGACCCAGAGTGGGAGCAAATGCAGGCTGCTTATCACAAAGAGTGTGTTGACGACATCAATAGCCAAATCCGAGGATACAATTTGCAGGCTCCGCTCACGGCACGCAGGGGATACCTCGATGTTGCAGATGAGGTATCACGGTGCTATGCTGGAGTTCGTAACGGGATTGAGACGGCGGTGTCGAAGTACTTGGGAGCATGGCACGTTCCCAAGGCAGACAAGGGCAGTCTTCATAGCGCCGTACCGCCGCTCGAGCCGCCAGAAAAGCACTACGGGCTCAGGCAGCTCCTCCGCGATTTGTTTAAATAGACACTGGTGCTGAATGGTATCACAATAGTAGTATTTTTGAGTGTACTAAAGACCAAAAAAAAAAAAAATGACCATCAAAATTGCACGAGTGCATCAGCCTGGTCTCAACAGCAAAGCACTCGATTTCACAATCAAAATAAAGAACTGGAGAAACGAGTCTAGACAAAATCAAATAAAAGCCTACGAAAATATTTAAGAAAATAGGGGCGCTGGTGCGTGCAAACCGCCGCAGAACCGCTGCAGAACCGCTGCCGGACATGCCATGGCGCGAGAAGACGGAGGCCACGTGAGCTGACAGCGGCGCGACGATAGTTTTCGGAGCTTTTGCCGCAGGACACGCCGCTCACCGCGATGAAAGTAGCATTTCTGCACCCTGATCTCGGCATCGGCGGCGCAGAGCGGCTTGTGGTCGACTCGGCTCTGGCGCTGAAGGCCCAGGGCCACGACGTGACGATTTACACGTCGCACCACGACCCGCAGCACTGCTTCGACGAGACGCGCGACGGCACGCTGAAGGTGCGCGTGCTCGGCAACTGGCTGTTCCCGCGCGCCGTGGCCGGCCGCCTCGCCATCATGTGCGCCATTGCGCGCCAGCTGCATCTCGTGCGCGAGCTCGCGGCCGCCAACGAGCACTACGACCTGTTTATTGTGGACCAGCTCTCGGCGGCCATTCCGTACCTGCGCGTAGCGTTCCCGCAGGCACGGACCCTGTTCTACTGCCACCACCCGGACCTGCTGCTCACAGAAAGGGCCACGCTCGTTAAAAAGCTGTATAGGTACCCGTTCGATAGCTTTGAACGGTGGACGACGTCTTTGAGCGACCAGATCTGCGTGAACAGTGAGTACACGCGGCAAGTATTCTTCAGCACGTTTGGGCGCGAGTCAATGCCTGATCCCTCGATTGTGTACCCCGTTGTTGATGCGTCGGCGCCGGCGTCGGCGCCGGCTGTGGCTGTGAACAGCAGCAGCGCCGCTGGCGACGCGTATAGGAAGCTGGCGCCGTTCACGGACGGCAGCGGCGAGCGGCGCATGCTGCTGTCGATCAACCGGTTCGAGCGTAAGAAGAATATCGATCTGGCTATTGAGTCGTACAGCCTGCTGCTGCATGCACACACCGACGCCCGCCGGCATTTGCTGGTCATTGCCGGCGGCTACGACGAGCGCATCAAGGAGAACATCGAGTATCTGCAGGAGCTCGAGCTTCTTGCCAAGACGCTGCGCGTGCCGCACGCGACGCGCATGCCCGGTCAGTCGTGGCACGACCTCGACTTCGACAAGGTGCGCATTCTGTTCTTGCCGTCCGTGGACTCGCAGCTCAAGGAGCACCTGCTGCAGCAGTCGGCGCTGCTGCTCTACACGCCCACGAACGAGCATTTCGGCATTGTGCCGCTCGAAGCCATGCGCGTCGAGACGCCCGTCGTGGCCACAAACACCGGCGGCCCGCTCGAGACGGTTGTAGACAAGGTCACTGGCTGGCTCGTGCCCAGCGATGTCGAGGCCTGGTACTACGTGCTGCGCCCGGCACTCATGCAGCTGCCGATGTCCGAGCTGCGCAAGATGGGCGCGGCCGGCCGCGAGCGGGTTTTGCAGCAGTTCACGCTGGCGAACCTCGAGGACCAGCTAGGCCGCCTGGCTAAGAAGACGGTGGAGACGCCGCGCAAGAACGCAAACACAACCGTGCGGGATATCAAGCTCGTGACGGTTGGAATCGTGCTTGCCATGCTTGCTGCCGTTGTGTTTGTGGTCCTGAATATCATGGCTGCCATTTGGGTGTGGCCGATTCTCGTCGAGTCGACGCAGTGGTGAGTGAGCTCAAAATCGACGGCAATGTGCGCGCATGTTTGTTTGTTTGTTTGTTTGTTCGGATGCAAATTAATACGCGTGCGTGATATGTAAATATAATAGCAGTGTTATGATGAAGAAGAAAAAGAAGAAAGGTGCTTAACTAGTCTGGTCTAGTCTAGTCGGGCCGGCCGTGCACGCAGAATAATAATATTAATGCATTGAAGTCGCCAGCATCTGCTGAGCAGCGGCCTTTTTTTTCTCGATGCACGACTGCAAATCTATCTTCAACGAAAGCATGCATGCGCCTGCGCATGCTACTGATTTCCGGCGCCGCGAGAGGCCGGATGCGGGGGTTGCTGGCCTTGTTGTTGCGGCCGCGGTGCCTGAGCCGAATTAGCAGCCGCGGAGCTCGAAGCAGGTCGCGGCGGCTGTTGTTGCTGCTGCTGTGACTGCTGCTGTGACTGCTGTTGTTGTTGCTGCTGCTGCTGCTGCTGGCGGAGCTGCTGCTGCTGTTGTTGGCGCAGCTGCTGGGCCTGAGCCAAATAAATGGCCTGCTGAACAGCCGGAGCCCGCACTGGACTCAAAGCCTCCGGCGCCTCGGGCCGGAACGCCAGCGATCGGCCAAACAGCGCGTCGCCAGTCGGCGCAAGGCGCCGTGGCAATAGCGCCAAGGCCAGCATCTCCCGCAGCCGGAAATTCCTCGAGCGTGCTTGTGAGTGCACAATGACCTTGCGGTCCAGCGGCGGGCAGTACACGCGCGACAGGCCCTCCATGACCTGCTGGACCTCGCGCTCGGGGTTCTGCTGCGCCTGCGCCTCGAGCTGCTGGTCCGAGTCGGACTGGCCGCCGTCGGCGGCACTGAGCTGCTGCTGCTGCTGTTGCTGCTGCCGCGCCTGGTGCTGCCGCTGGTAGTTGTTCAGCATCACATCGTACGAGGACGTGCGGCCAGGCACGGCGCGCTTCTGCGCCATGGAGTGCGCCTTGCATGTGAGCGAGCGCATACAGGGCTGGCCCGTTGGCAAGAGCACGCCGCAGTTCTTGTCCGGGTTGTACACGGGCTGGGCCTTCTCCTTCGTCTGCTTTGCCTGCCGCGCGTTCTTGCCCTTCGGCGCCGGTTTGGCCTTCGGTGCCTTTGGCGCCTTAGCAGTGGTCTTTGTCTTCTTCGGCGCGGGCGCGCCGTCGCTCGCGCTCACCTCAGCGCGCCGCTTCTTCTTAGTCTTCACGTCCGAATCAGACCACTCGTCCTCGGCCTTCACGCCGTTGTCCAACGAACCGGTCGATCCCGAGCCCGCGGCCGCGGCCGCGGCGGCGTGGCCGTTCGATGCAGCGCTGCCGTTTGATGATGCAGCACTGCCGTTCGCTGCTGTAGCACTGCCGTTCAGGCTCTGGCCGTTGGGCGCACCGTTGCGCTTCGCCGCGGCGCGCCGGCGCGGCTCGCAGCGCGCGACGTGGTCCGCCATGACGGAGCGGATCACTGGCCGGCTGCAGTGCGGGCAGATGTCGCACACAAACTGCGCGCGCAGCGTGCGCACCGTCGGCAGCACGCTGCGCTCGAAGTCGCGGATCTTGGGATGCGCATCGCGTGGCTTGATGACAACAGCCTTGGCCGCGTCGCGCCACGATTGCGGCGCGCTCGCGTTTGCGCTTGCGTTTGCGTTTGCGTTTGCGCTCGCAAGCGCGGCCGGATCGAGCAGCCAGGCCTCGTCGGACGGCGGTCCTGCGGCCTGTGCCTTGGCAAGAAGGACCTCGTCGTCGCCGCGCCCGTCCATGCCCGCCGCGGTTTTAAAGCTCGTCGAATCGAGCGGGCTTATCTTGGCGGCTTGTGGTCCGGCCCGCCTATCCCTTTTCCTTTCTGGGGTCTCTCTCCTCTGTTAGCCCAGGGTGGGTGTGTGTTTTGGGTACGTTGAATAATAGCTG